>JANBPO010002057.1:4594112-4889425 GCA_024336825.1 Amorphophallus titanum
GAAGCCCGAAGCTGTTTAAAACTCAAGAAGTTTGGATCAATGCTTTTCAACTGTTTTACAAGTGGTTTAAAGACTTGCATAATATTTTGGGTGTTGGTTTGGCTCTTGCTGTAATCAGGAAGCGTAAGGAATAATTTATCGCTTTCCTTGGTGTGATATTCTACCAGTTGTGGGCGGATATTTTGCAGATAATTCATTAAAACACCTATCTGCGTTGCTTCAAGCTGTAAAATGCGATCATTGCTTTTTAGTCCGCCACGTATTTTAAGAGTTGCCTGCATTAAGTCCAGGTCTTGCAAAAGGATTTTATCAATTTCCTTAGTGGTTGTTCCCTGATTGATCAAAATGTTCAGGATTACCGCATTTCGTTGTTTGCTTAAATCGGATTGTCTGCGCTGATTTTTTGGTATATGGCTGTTGTCATAATCACGAACAAAAAGCAGATAAAAGTTGTCGTAAATAGTTTGCAGTTCTTCGGGTGAAAAGGTTCTGTAAAGACTTGTTTTTTGTGTTCCTCTGATCTTTAAGAACAAACACGGATTTTCATTGATTTGCTCCTGTTTGTGCAGGAACGTAAAGTAATGGTTCAGGGAGTTCAATATTCTTGATCGGCTGACGTTTTCTAAGTTCCGTTTGTTCTTTAGGTATTCCAAATACTTCAAAACATCGGTTTTTTTGATCTGTATTTCTTCTTTGTCTATCCAAGCCAAAAACAAAGCAAGTTCACGCACATAATGTGCAACGCTTGATGGTGCAAGGTTTTTGCTTTGCAGATAACTTATAAAATCGTCTTTCAGGTAGATATTTTCTTTTAGTTGTCGTCCTACTGTCATTGTCTTGTATTTAGTGGGTTTGCGTGTTGGATTCTGCCGCTTGGCTAACTGTCTCACTAGTGGTCATAAGGCGGTAATAATATTGGCGGTTTCGCCATTCACGGGTTAGTTTTCCTTGTTCCCAAAGCGTTTTTAAATAGCGAGCTTCTATACCTTGACTTCGGTTTGAAAGTGCCGTTACATCACTTGATAAATATTCCCGGTTCGGCTCTTTGGCTTCCAGTTCCAAAAGCAGTTTGTAGGTGTATTCCTCTTTGTCGTTTATGCGGATGCGTCTATAATTCTTCTCAAAAAAGGTTGGTTCCTCTACTGGTTCAGATTGTTGTATTTGTACGGGTTGTTTAATCTGTTCAAGCGTGTTTTTAAGGCTTGTTTCAATACTGTTTTGTACGTGTAGTGTGTCTTCTAAATTGGTCAGTTTGTAGATAAATCCGCCACGGTGTTTATTTCCGCCTGTGATCTGCACGTAATGGAACAAAGTCAGTTCCTGCAAATAGCGGTTTAATGTCCGTGGATGGATTGTTTTTGCTTTCCGGATGTCTAAAGCTGTGAACTGTGTTGTCTTTGCTTCTGTTAAGTATTTTTTGAGCCAACACAAAAAACCACGAGCCGAAGCACTTAAATCGTCTGCTTTGCGCAAAAGACTGTTTTTAAGCAGAGAAAACGCCAGTTCTATATCTTCGGGAGCAGTTTGTATATAAAATTCTCCTGTTTGTTCATTTACAACCTTTTCCCGTTGGTGTTGATGGAAAAACGTAACGATATTGATAAAGTCAAGCAATAACAACAATGTTTTTCGTGGATATGGTATGTTTTCAGGCAGTTCAATAAGTGGAGCAAACGGATTGATTATGCTCACATTTTCAAGGCTTGCGATTAAGCATTTCAAACGTTTTTCAGTTTGGGTAATGATGGTTTTATCTATCTGCCCGGCTATCATTGCCCGTTGGTAATCCATAATCAACGCATCTTGGTTTTGCGTATGATTCAGATACAGACAAAGAAACGGCAGACTTAAATTCTCGTAGTTCTTTTCAGTATAAGCACAAGCAATTAAACATAGCTTGGCGTTTACTTCAAAGGTCGTTGAATGCAGTCTGCCGTCTTTGTCTTTGGTGGTTCGGGTTTTAATGAGTTTTCCGCCAGTCTGCAATGTTGCAAGTGGCATGAGCATTTGATGTGTCCAGTCCAGATCCTCAATGAATAAAACTTTGTTATCGAGTTGGTAGCTGTCAAAATAGTAAAGAGCGTTTTCTGATATTTGCGTATGAAAACTAAATGAACCGCTAGGCATGCAAGAAGCCAGTTTTTGTAAAAGATAGCTTTTACCAATTCCGGATTTTGCAAGGCAAAGCACCGAAAATGGATTTTCGTATTTGTGTGAAGCCATAGACAAAAACAGAATTAGGGCGTTTTCATCTTCCCCCAAGATTCCAAGGTGTTTAAAGTCTGTCTTTAGGTTTTGAATCAGGTTTTTATCAGATAAGTATTTTTTAGCAGTCTTGCGTTCTTCGTCCGATAATTCAAAGGAATTCAATTCTTTGCCTTTTGGATATTTGAGCCGTTCCAGTTTATAGTTTTCCAGTTCCGTGATAAACTCATGAACCGTTTTTGAGACTTCCAGTAATTTCAATTCCCACTTTTCGCAAATGGTACGGATTAATTTATCCGTTTGGTTGTCGGTGTATAAATCAAGTGTTGAACGGATTGGCGGATAATTCGCATACGTTATGCGAAGTGTGCAAACCATTCTTTCAATCTGAATCAGATCAATTCCGCCTAAAATGTCAATCGTAAACAGTTCGTTTTGATAAGTGATAAAATGTTGATTATGAACCTGTAATTGTTTCATTTCTTCATGAGTTTGACTCACAAAAAAACAACTCAAAATGGAAAGAGAACGAGTAAAATTATTAACAGCGAAAAATGTCATTTCCCCACTAAATACAGATCTGTGTAGGCATGCACGTCTATCCAAATGTTCCAAAACGACCAAACGCTCTTCAAGACAGCAAATGGGTACGTATGGCGTCTTCCCAAGAGCCCAAAGGAGATCGCGAGACAAGGCAAAATCTGGTCAATGGCGCCACAGGAACTTCACATAACATATCAATTCTAGCGTATCTCACTTGTACCGTCTCAACATCTCTGTCTGAGGCCAGAAAAGGACTTCTAAGCTTCCCCACTTTGCGGTATTAATAAGAAAACCTCCACCACACACTTAACACAACCACCAAGCTAATTAGCTAACCATCCCCCCTAATCGTTTCCAGGTTCGGGAGCTTAATTAACCCTCTGTTTAAGTGTAACCCCATAATTTAAATCCTCTCTCCATTCCCTAATTATCAGCTGCAATATATGTGTGTGTGTGTGTATATATATATGTATACATAATAGGGCCCCTCGATCACCCCTTAAATCCTCCTCAGGCCGGCAGCAGCAGAGCAGTAGCAGCTAGCAATATCTCCCCACAGTGGTCAAGAATGGCAGGAACAGGAAGCCCTCTTCTCCACCTGGCCCTCCTGGGTGTCTTTGTCTCCATCTCCCTCCTGTCCCTCTCTACCCCCTCCCTCCAGGACGACTATCACCCCACAAACCCTAGGCTGTTCAAGGCCTACGTCGCCCTGCAGAAGTGGAAGCACTCCATCACCGACGACCCCAAGAACGTGACGGCCACCTGGTGCGGCCCCCACGTTTGCAACTACACCGGCGTCTTCTGCGCCCCCGCCCCCGACGACCCCCACGAGCAAACCGTTGCCGGCATCGACCTCAACCACAAGGACCTCGCGGGGACCCTCCCGGAGGAGCTCGGCCTGCAGCTCGCCGACCTCGCCCTCTTCCACCTCAACTCCAACCGATTCCGCGGCACCATCCCCGAGTCATTCAGGGAGATGAAACTCCTCCACGAGCTGGACGTCAGCAACAACCGGCTCGAAGGGACCTTCCCGGGCGTCGTCCTGCGCATCCCCTCCCTCAAGTACCTCGACATCCGCTACAACAAGTTCTACGGCGACGTCCCCTCCAAGCTCTACGACATCAAGTTCGACGCCATCTTCCTCAACGACAACCGGTTCAAGTCCTCCCTCCCCGACAACATCGGCAACTCGCCGGCGTCGGTCATCGTGCTGGCCAACACCCAGATCGGGGGCTGCCTCCCGAGGAGCCTGGGCAACATGGCCAAGACGCTCAGCGAGATCATCATCATGAACACCGGCATCCGCTCGTGCGTACCCCCGGAGATCGGCAAGCTGAAGAAACTGAGGGTGCTCGACCTCAGCTACAACAAGCTGGTGGGCCCGCTGCCACAGGAGCTGGGTTACCTGAACAAGCTGGAGCAGCTGGACGTCGCCCACAACCACCTCACCGGCGAGATCCCGGAGAGCATCTGCGAGCTGCCAAGGCTGAAGAACTTCACGTACTCGTACAACTACTTCTGCGGTGAGCCGGAGATGTGCCTCAAAATCAGGAGGAAGGACGACAGGAAGAACTGCATCCCCCACCGCCCGCTGCAACGGCCGGAGGAGCAGTGCATGGCCTCCCTCACAAGGCCGGTGCACTGCAGTGCTTATGGGTGCCTGCCGTCGCCGCCGCCGCCTCCTCACCATTCTCCCCCTCCACCGCCGTCGCCGCCTCCTCCCCACTACTACTGATCATCAGGACCCCTTAATTGGGGGTAGTGGCTCAATTCCCCGGCCCGTGGATTGCCAAGTGACAGGGAATGCACGTTTTCATGCTTCGTGTGCGTCGAATTAGAACAAGGGTCATTAATTATGGGAGGGGGTTCGATGAATAAATTGTTATGATTATGAACTCAACCCTCCACTCCTAACAGGTATTACTCTCTTCTTATTTTCTTTCTTTCTTTCTTTTCTCTTTCTCAACTCCTCTCTGCGGTGAAACCTCCCCCGGCCACCGGAATTATGGCACCTTCCGGCGCTATGTCCCCCTCCTCCAGGGGCTCGTCCACCGGCACTGCAGCCTCCACGGCCCCTTGGGGAGCATCATCCTATTTAAGTCAAAGACAAATTAGCACCCTTGGGGCAGATTCAAGAAGGGAGAGCCTATGCTCGCATTTATTTATGCCCTCACCTTTCATGGCTCCCCGGGCTCTGGCATGGGAATGACGGAAGTCCCGGCAGCCGCCTCCTACCGCAGGACCTCGAGTAAGGATGAAAGCTTGTCCAAGCCGACGTCGACTCCTTCCAGTCAGGTAGCCGGTGCACCCGAGAGGTCTATCTTTGCGGCCTCCAGTTGAGCTCACTCCTGGAATTTAAGAAGGGGCAGAAGCAGGGTCAGTGAGCGGACTTTGAAGGAAACCCTGTAGAGGCAAGTTCACACTTACAAAGGCCTTCTCCACCAAGCTCAGGGAGCTAGCCAACAAAGGGACCTTCAAGACCGATTCGGGAGGCCTGGAATCCCCAGACATGCCCTCGTCGAAAGTCGTCTCATCGGAAGAGTAGTCGTAATCCACCTTCTCGCCCGACGAAGACTTGGACGGGGTAGGCACTTCCTCCACCAGCGAGGAGGCCCCTGCCTCGAGGTCGACGATCGATGCATCCTCACGTGGGCTCGACGAAGGTGATGTGCTAGACCTTAGCTTCTTCCTCGCATACGTGCGCGTCGCCGAGAGGTGCAGATGGGCCCCCAATGGTCCGATAATTGCTATGCCAACATCGGCCACACAGGAGAAGAGGGGGACAATGTCAGAGTCGGTGGGCTCCTGAAAGATGAAGGAAATCAATTGAATTGACAAAGACGGCTACCCCCTCCGACTTCTACAGTAGGAGGTGGCTCGTGGGTGGTCTCCTCGATGAGCGGCACTGCCTCAGGGATCGTGGCTTCGACCACATCAGGGATGGGCGCAGGTGCCGACTCTTCCACGGTGGCTGAAACAAGAGAAAGGATTCACGTGTGTAAGGGCCTTGTCTCGGGAGGCAAATAACTCCTGAAGGACACCGACGCCTAAGGGGTCGAACCTGCAGGTTGACTCGACTCAGCCTGGGTGGCGACGAACTCCTCGAAGGATGAGATCGAGGGCACCGGAGGGACGGTCATGGAAGCAAAAGTCGCCTCTGCCTCCCTCTGCTTCGCTTGTTGCCACCTGGCCAACTTAGCGGCAGCCAACGCCTTCTTCACAGTGACTTTGCCTAAGGCTTCTCCTTGGCCTTGGGAAGGGGAGTCGTAGTCGGAGCTGGTTTTGAAGCGACCACGGCTTCACCCGTGCCGAGGATAGATACGGGTGTCGGCTCCTCCATGGCAGCTAAGAAAAAGGGGGGGAAAGTAGGAAAAAGAAAAGGGGGGCACATGTGTAAGGGCCTCGTTCAGCGATGCAAATAAGTCTTGAAGAACCCTGATGGCTAGAGAGCCTAACCTGCGGGCTGACTCGGCTCAGCCTGAATAGCTGTAAATTCCTCGAAAGATGGGATTGAAGGCACTGGAGCGACGGTTGTCGAAGTCGAAGCACCCTCTGTGCCTCTTGTGGATGCACTTTTTTTTTAAAACCATTGTTCTGGTTTGTTTATTGGGTTCATTAATTGGTTTATTAAGCGCGTGGGTGTGCCAGTCACAAAGGTGACAGTTTATTCAGGTTTCGCGAGAAAACCCATGGTGCGCTCGATCTGACTTCGTCAGGTGATTGTGTGGTTCGGGTCGGGACCAAATCCCGTCATGCCGTAAAGTCCATGACTTCATTTACATCCCCCATACGAGAGAACACCCTTGATTAATTGTCGAAATTAGGGGCCCTGCGATCGAAAGAAATAATGTTGACTGCGAAGGAAAGAGGCAGGAATAAATCACACAAAAGTCTGTGTCGAGACACAGGCAACTGGACATGTCGGTCATTCATTGACCCTTTCATATCGTCTAGGTCCTAGGTTCGTGTCCACCCGTCGAGTCTCACCGTCGTCCCGCATCATCCGAAAGTGATCAGAATGCATATGCGCACCTCGGGGTAGACCATGGAGCCAGAGAATCCATACAATAGTGTATGCAATGGTACTATGTAGGAGAGATCCAAAGCCATAAGGACAAGATTGTCATAAGAGATAACATCGGGCCCATTTCCATTATCAATGAGAATACGATGCAATGTACATTGATTTATGCTCGTAGAGACCACTGGGGTGTCGAAGTGAGGGGTGGTTACGCCCGTCAAGTCTTCATCTGAGAAGATGATGGGATCCTTGAGGCGGTCCCGAGCACTTGGATCATGGCAACTTCCATCGTCGCGATTGACCTGGTTGACCCAGGAGGCATATGTCTATGCCTACTGGAGCTGTCTCCCCCGGATGTTGGCCCGCTAGAGATCATCATGATCTCCTTTCCGTTGAGTAAGCTATCGATGGGGGTGGCATCCGGTACCTCTACTGTCGCCTCTCAACAGCCATAGCGATGAACTTCTCCAGAAGTCCTCGCTGGACCAGATCCTCGAGTACATGTTTAAGTTACATGCAATCGACAGTATCATGGCCGTAGTCACCCTGCAAGCTGTAGTACCTCCTCTGATTCCTCATCTTCAGATCATATTTCATCTTCAGAGGCCAGCAGAGGCAAGGCTCTTTGTGGATCTCCATGAAGATCTACTCGAGTGGGGTTGTCAGAGGGGTGTAGTGCCTATATAAGCCATTCTCCCTTGGCCCTTGCTAGTCACGGCACCCTCGATCTCGACGCTCACACTTGCTTCTCTCCCCTCAGGGGGAGTCGACCAGTCGCTTGCAGTCAGGTTGGCTGATCCCGATCACTCGGCCTAATGATGCATTATTCTCATCATAATAGTGTGCTCCTGGGCCAGTGTAAGAAGATCGATCAGTGTCATGTGAGACTCCACTTCGATCATTCATCGGAGGATGATATCCCAAGTGCCTTGCATCAACACAGTTGTGACGATGTTGACGTCAAGGTGAGGGATGCAGAGGGCTTCTTTGCGAAAGTGGGCGACAAAGTCCCGCAAGGGTTCCTCGTGCCCCTACTTGATGGCAAGGAGGCTCACCACAAACATGACCTCCTCTTTGTAGCCGATGAAATTCTCCATGAACATCCTCTTCAGTTGTTGGAAAGAGGTTATAGTCCCAGCGGGTAGCACCTTGAACTAGGTCCAATCGTTCTCCAGCAAGGTGATCACGAACACCAAACACTTCACAAGGTCTGAGGCCCAGTGGAATACCAGATTGGACTCAAAGCTATATGCATGTCTTCGGCAGGGTTAGTGATGCCATCATATAAGGTAAACGTCGACGGTTGAAACTACGGGGGGATCAGTGCCTCCATGATCTCCTGGGAGAAGGGAGCATGGAAGTTGGAGTCATCATTCATTAGCCCCTTGATCCGCGCTGCCTAGAGGATGTCATCCAGGTAGTGGACCTTTCCCTCGAGCTCCCACTCAACTTCCTCGTAGAGTCATAACTGTTGCGCCATCTCTGGATTTGAGTGTAGCGAGTTCGTGTGACCCTACGATGGTCGACAGTGCAGGTGTCGAGAGTGTAGGAGAGGAGCAAAGGTTCAGGTACCCAGTGAGACTCCGCTACTCTGGGCACTCCACCGTTCTGGGGGACTCCCATCGGGGCCCTCTCCTAGTCCGCCTGGTGATTGAGGAGGTCATGATAGGCCTCTGTCAGTGCCTATATCTGACAGCACATCTCTACTAACTCATTGGCAGTGGGATCTTATGGAGCCACTCTATGAGATGGGTGAGAAGACACTTCTTGGGAAGCATGTTGGGAAGCCTGGGCTCCCTGACGGTTGCTATTGTTGTGATAGTTCCCTCTGAGTGCCATGGCTTCCTGCTCAATTCCCACAGATGACCCCAAAAAGTGTCCCGCCTCCCGAACAATCAGAAGGGCAGGTGGCCTTACAGACTTCGTCTCAGGCGCGGAGATAGTTTTTGTATCCCCGCAAGGCGGCATTCTCCACAACACTTGCGCTCTCATGAAGTCCCTGACTAATAACGAGGCAGAGTATGAAGCACTAAACATTGGGCTTCAACTAACACTGGAGATGAACATCAAGTGCATCAAAGTATACGGGGATTCTCAGCTCGTCATCCGACAAGTACTGGACATCTATGACGTCCGGAAGGAGCTTATTCCCTACCATACAGCCGTCATGAGGCTAAGGGAGAAGTTTTACCTATTTGAAATAGGTCATGTCCCGAGAGGCAGCAATTCCCAGGCGGACGCTTTGGCAAAGTTGACAGCAGCCTTAAAACTCCCGCATGAGGGAGAATTGAATATTACTGTCAAACACCGAAGGCTCATGCCAAGTGTACTCGACGAGGAGTCCGGCCTCACTATCCATGAAGTCGACAATATTCAAGAAGAGAATACTCCCAAAGAAGAAGACTGATGCGAGCCGATTATAAAGATAAAGAATGGCTGGCTCCTTCTCGATCGGGCTCAGAGGATACAACTGCTACGCAGGGCAACATCCTACCAGCTAGTCGATGGCCTACTCTTCAGGCTTTCCCATGAAAAGGATTGATCGGTCCTCCTACGGTGTCTTTCACCTAAGGAAGCAAGAGCCGTGATGCATGAAGTCCATTCCGGATTGTGTGGGGCTCATCAAACAGGAGCTAAGATGAATAATAACATCAAGCTCAAAGGGGTTTTATTGGCCCACTATGTACGAGGATTGCAATCAGTATGCTCGTACATGTTACCAATGCCAAGCATTCAGCCCAGTGCCTCGAAAGCCTCCTAACCCACTCCACCCAACAGCGCCTACTTGGCCATTTACAGAATGGGGCATGGATATTGTGGGACCATTCCCACCATCATCTCAAAGTCACAACTTTATACTGGCCGCCATTGGCTACTTCTCCAGATAGGCAGAAGCCATTCCGCTACGGGAAGTTACAGGGGAAATAGTTGCCCGATTTGTGCGGCACTATATTATATATAGATTCGGCACCCCCAGTCGGGTTATATCGATAATGCACGCCTTTCAGAAACAAGATTGTTTATGCTTTGGCGTCCAAGTTTCATATTGATTGGAGGACATCGTCTGTCTGCAACCCTCAGGCCAACGGGTTGGCCGAGGCCTTCAAAAAAACCCTCTGTAAGCTGCTGTCCAAGATAGTAGGTGACCGCAAATGGGATAGGGGCGAGAAGGTCCACGAAGCGCTATGGGCCTACCGGACTATCTACAAAACCCCCACGGGTTGCTCCCTGTTCTCCTTGGTCTTCGGAGCCGAAGCAATAGTCCCCGTGGAGATCGAGCTGGCATCTTATCGCGTTACTGTGCACGCTGGACTATCGGGCCAGGACCAATCCGAGATAGAAAGAAGGCTTGAAGAGCTATCCAACCTCGAAGGTGAAAGGCTCAAAGCCTACAAGCACTTACAGGTGTACCAAGCCCGCATGACACGTGCCTATGACAAGCTTGTCAAGCAACGGGCGTTCAAGAAAGGCAACCTCGTCATGATCAAGGAAAAGGAGGTTCTAGCAGGAAGATCCAGCGGTAAACTCCAACCCAAGTGGCGAGGACCTTATGTCATTCAAAAGGTCTACGAAGGAGGGGCATATACGGTCGTCGACCACAAGAGAGATAATCCCTTCCCTCCTCTCAACGGCAAGCATATGAAACTCTACCACGCGCCACCGCAAGAGTTTTCCCAGCAGTCCTCACAGGACTTACCTATCCCCAGTGAAGGTTCCAGCTAAAAAAAAAAAAAGGGATTAAAAACACTGATACCCTGGCGAACTTGGTCGACCGTCAAAGGTTGACTGAGGGCAAAAAAGTCACAGACCCGACTGAGGTGAAATCTCGAAAGGGCGCAATTTGAGCAACAATTTAAAGTTGTAGTACGGAAGCAATTTAAATATATCAGAGTGATAAACATATATAATAGTCCAGATCTGCAAATATACAAGTCCAGTGACTAAAAAAAAGTCCAATGTACAACTACACGGGGCATACCCCGGTCAAAAGTACACAAGAGGACAGACTGACTACTGCTGACAAGCTAGGGACGATCGCCAAAAATGCAAGAACCTCCGACGGACGGCTGGGGCTGCTCACCTGAAAGAAGGAAGGGTGAGTCACAACCAGACTCAGTAGGGGTCACGCAGATCCCTACCTCACAACTAAACAGGCAGGCATGTAAATATAGAAGCAATTAGAGCATGCATTTAAAGCAGTAAACAGGCAATGACATAAATAAAACACAGTTATAATAAAGCTGTAAAATCTAACTACATGTCAACTGCCAATTAAATATAAATATAAGCGTCAGGAGCTAAATCTACTAATAGAATAAACCTCAGCTAATCAGGTGATAGGAAAGGAAGACCACCAGAAAGGAGAGACCAGATGCATCCACTGATGGCTTATACTGCGTCTCAAGCAACTCGCATGTCAGAACGACACAACATGCAAGAGGCGTAAAAGTACCAAACCAAGTACTAGTCAGAGCAACACTAGTCAGTGTCAGTCCAGGTCTCTGACCACATGTGCATACACTGACTCGTTGCCTAAAGCCAGGCCTCTAACTAGTATTCCCCTTCGTAGGACACTACAGTTGGATCGAGGCCTACGGAACTAGCTTAAAATCGTTTAGCGGGACTACCCCTCCACCTTTCCCCAGTGGGCCGACAGTACAGGTCGCTGGGCTACGACTAGTGGCTCCATCACAAGGAAAGAGAAAGCTACTCCAACGAGATCTAAAATAGTGCCACAGTTTTATAAAATAAGTTAAACTTGGTGCATATGCAACATGGAATGCATTAAAGATTGAACATACAACATTTAAAGGGCTAAGGAAGCTAACGGACAAACCTTACCGTGTCACAATGTGTGACGGTCTAGGGTAGGGGCGTTACACTGATTGTGACGCACCTCCCATGGGCCGTTAAAACCACCCGAACGATTAAAACCCACAGTTTTTCTACTACATACTGTAACGCACCAGAAGTGGGGCGCTACACGGCTCTGACGGTCACACGATAGACCGTCAGGCCAATCGCCCTATCTAAGTCAATGAGGGTCAAAGGGATGTAACGGTCGAATGTCTGGCCGTTACACAATCTGTGACGCAACTCTATTGGTCCACCACAGTATTGTAATGCACCCAATGAGGGGTGTTACCAGTGTGACGGCTCTTAGAAGGACCGTCACACCGTCTGGGTTATGAGTGGGTTCGGTTTGAAATCAAAACATCTCCCGGTTGACCGAAATTGACGGGAATTGTCGCGAAACCTATTTTCCTGCCAAACCACGCATGCATAACAACATTTTACTGCTATAAAACTCAGCAACTATGTTCATGGTGGATTAAAACATAAAACGGTGTTCATGGCATGAAAAATGAGAAATAGACAATGGGCATGCTTTAAAGACATAAGGACGATGGGCATGCTACAGAGAAGGCTCCTAGCGAGCTCAAGATTCCATCCCCCTACCTGGATCGAGCCGAACCAGCCGAAAAGGGCGCATGCAAGGGAGGAAGACCGCCGTCCCCCTCTTGCCCCATCCTGCTTCCACGAGCCGTGAACTGCGTTGAGGTGGGCGTCAACGCGCTCCACTTGTCGCAAGGAGTCCAACGGCGTGCTCCTCGTGTTAATCCGTCGCTGTCTCGCCCGAACCCCAAAGAAGAGAGAGAGAGTGGCGACGTGAGAGAGAGAGAGGGTGAGTGAGAGAGTGAGATGGGAGAGAGAGAGTGATCGACGAGAGAGAGAGGGGTGGGGGATTTTGGGTTATAAAATGTTATTAATATATTTTTTTATTTTTAAACTTAATACATGAAGAAGATATGCAATAGACACATTAATAATTGCAGAAGATATTCAATAGACACTTGAACACATGCATACAAGAAGTGATGACTCATTAGCCAAACTCTCTCTCTCTCTCCATTTGACATACTAAGTCTCTCTCCCCCTTTGACATACTAAGTCTCTCTCCCCCTTTGACATCAGCAAAACATGAGGGGTGTAGGAGAAAGAGTAGTGAAAACGGAGATGTGGAGAGGACTTCAGAAGAAAGATTCAAGTCTAAGACACATGTAAGGAAATTGCTATATCAGCTCCAAAAGTAGAGATCTCCCAGTACACAAGCATTTCATGGTAGAAGAGTGCGAAATGAATGGTTAAAATCAAGAACATTTACAAATAGTAGAAGCCAAGGTACAACCAGAGTATGGCCATGGAGGATTACTAAAACTGAGGCACTGAGGTGGACCATGTTGCTTAATGTTCCCAATTCAGCCTGACTCATAGCATCTAGTGACTTTTTGGGATCAACTACCATCAGTATGGAAGCCAAACAAGCTGGGATAAGGAGATTTATGATGCACCTCTGGTTTTGTAACATAAGACTATGTTGACAATCAAGTTCAACTGATACCTTTTTACGTGAAGAGTCACATTTGTTGGATGCAACTGTCCCAGTTACTTAGTGTAGTTATTTATCATGCCTCAATGAGATCAGAGGTATCAAGCCCCTTCATGCCTGACTCTCTTTCACTTCATTGGTGAAGGGGTGCAGATTCTCAGTAGGCAATAGCCATTGCTCTGGAAGGTTCCTTTTGCTCCAATTTTTTTTAACTGATTTTACTAGATCAGAGTTAGTCAAGACATAACCTTTTGACATGAACCACCTCACGTCTCAGGTGAAGTGCACCCGGTTACTCAGTGAGTCTCAACCATTGCTCTGCAGTTAGTGCTTAGAATAAATCTCAACTGAAATGGGTGTTTGACCACAATACTCAATTGAAGTTTATCAACCAAATTGACACTGAGTGTATATGTGCAGAACATGGGACACTAGAATGAGGTACACTTAGTACATCAGCAATAGTAAACCTGAAGAGTTCCTCCTTCAAGCTTCTTATCTTCAGATTTTAGAAAGTTGTTGAGCTTAAGCCCTCAATTCATTGAGCAACCAAGATGCCAAGTGTAGGTGATTTCTTTCAGAGTGATCGGTCAATGAAGAATGGTCTTAGAAAAGAATCTCCCCTTCAATGAGTCCACAAGGGAGTGGAAGAGTTGAACCTGAGTGATAAGTACTCCCCCTCAATAAGAGCAAGGCACTAAAAGATGAGGAATGTGCATGAATGTTTGAGAAATGTAGAACCACGAACTGAGAGATGAAACTGTGAAATCAAGTAGGGTAGAGTGACTTGAGGAAGGAAATTCAAGACTTTTTCAACTAAGCAGCATACAGGAATCAAATGACAATGAGCTTATTTTAGAAATTATTACTAGCCGCCCCGCAACCCATGGACACTAAAATGCAATAGGTGAATACCCGTAATACTTGGCGGAGGATTTCCTCATGCATAGTTAGTGTTGTTCCCAGGCAAACTGAGCTTGCCCTTTCACACATCACCATTTTATATACCATTGGGTGATTCACGTATGAACAAACCTACAATTCATAAACTGAAGTGCAACAATTTATAATGTAGGTAGCTAGACATGCATGATGGACTCCCCCTAACAAAAGCAATCAGAGATACCTAGACTTGGCATATAAAAGCAGTCAAGTGGGCAGTCTGCATCGACCCAATTCTCTTCTTAAGGTAGAAAATCTCTCATTTCTCAGAGGTTTTATAAAAATATCTACAATTTACTTTTCAGACTCAACAAAATGTAATTCAAAGTTTTTCTTGCTTACCTCATCCCGAAGGAAGTGATGCCTTATTTCAATGTGTTTTGTGCGGGAATGCTAGATTGGATTCTTGGTTAAGTTGCCCGAAGACTCGGAAGGGATAAAAGGATAGGTGTGGTGTACATAGAAATAGAAAATAAAGCAGGACAACAGATATATAACAGAAATAATAACTAACTACAACAGAGTCCAGTCCAACAAAAGTATAGTCTAAAGTAGTAAAATGTACCACATGCCAAGTGAACACTCGGCCCGGCGAGCTGGCAACTAAGAACCTTCACGTAATGCCCTCGAACCTCGAGGAAGAACCACTGCACCTGCAAACCAAGGGTGAGTCTCCTATCACTGGCTCAATAGGAGTCCCGCGGAACCCCAACCGAAAACAACGGCGGTATGAAAAGCAGCAACTACAGCTAGAACAACAGTAACATCAGGAACAATAAACTTGGCGGTCGGTAAAAATCTCGGCTCTACAGTTACTCCTACTAGAATGTAAATCAACACCCCGATCCCACAGTTGGGGAACAACCAGACACGAACCACCAGACTGCAACCGCCCTAGTCACGCTACCAGGAAAATAACACGATGCCACTATCGTGGAGGCCTGTCCTCACAAACAAGGGCCCACACCAAAACCCACGCGGCCTGAAAACACAGTCACGACCTCGCCGTCGTGAACTCTACGCCATCTAGGGAGAAGCCCTCGGTGACACTCACCGGAAACCCTAGACCTCGGCTCTGGAAAAAACACCCGAACAACGCATGAAACCCCGTCTCGCAGACGGGTAACGAAAACTCGCGACACTACAACTCACGTCACGTGATGGGAGTACCGCCCACCAGAAGAACAGACTAGATGCATCCCCTGACGTCTTACACCACGCCCCCGTGTCTCACTACGACGCCCCAGGCAGAGACAGAGACACTAAAGTGATCAGTACCACTAACAAGGACTAGTTGAGGTCACGCTCGTCAGCGTGGGCCCGAAGCCCTCTGCCACATGTACACACTCAGACCATACGCCCTAAACCTGTCCTCTAGCTGGTTCTTCCCCCGAAGCTCGAACTCAGCTACGCGTGGGGGCCCTACGATAACTAGCCTAAAAATCGTCTCTCTCGGGCAAGCCGCTCCACCACTCCCGGGTGGGTCAACACACGTGTGCCGTAAGAAGGCTACGACCGATGGGGGCTCACAGAACGTGAACATTAAAATCGTGCACGCACCCATCACGAGTAAAGCGTAGTAACAGGTGACCCGAGGCCACCAGACCCAGGACAGCCCACTAGACCTACTAAACCCAACGGTCCTTGAGTCACAAGACTCGGGGTCAAGACCGTTGCACGTGACAGCACAGATCCGTCGATCTAGCCTAATCCCTAGGTCTGAAACTATAGTGACATGATTCTCGAGGTAGCTTACAAGCCACCAAGTTGATCCCTCATCTAACGGACACACGAAAAACCTCCAGCCCCAGGTTGGTTAATTAACCTCACAGTCCAAAGCCATTCACACACGGCCCACACGAAAACTCGAAACACACGCACGGGGTCACCCAGACCCTCTAAATAATGGGCACGCTAATTGAAATAATGTGAAACCTTCAGACACCCCCAGAAACACGAATATAGGTCCCACGGTATCCGGGACATTCACGAGGCCGAAGGTCAACCACCGGGTCACCACCGGGTCGACCAGAGACTAACACAATGCGAAACAGACACGGCGAACACAAAAAATCACCTAGCGGTCTACCCCTGGACCGCTAAGGCCAGCCTAGCGATCTACCCCTGGACCGCTAAGCTCCAAGAACTCGTAACCCCTAGCGGTCACTTCTCGGACCGCTAGGCAGAGTGGCAGCCTTTTGCCTGACTGCTAGGCGATACCTAGCGGTTAGTCGCAAGACCGCTACCCCACCGACCTCTAATCGACCAAATCACCATCAAACAGTCACCCCTCGGACCGCAAGGTAGAGCCTAGCGGTCTACCCCTAGACCGCTAAGGACCCTGGCAGTCTATCGCGCCACCGTAGAGCTCGAAGAGAGAGGTCACGCGGGTGGGAGAGAGAGAGAGAAAGAGAAAGATAGAGAGAGATAGAGAGAAGGAGAGAGAGGTCGCGCCAGGGATGGGGGGGTGGTTCACGGCTAGAGAGAAAGGGAAGTAGCAAGAGGTTGACGCCATCGAGGGGGCGGTCGACGGGGGAGCTCGGGCGAGGAGGTGTGGTGAGGTACTCCGGTGTGTGAGGGTGGAGTGGTTGGGCTCTGCCGACGGTGAGGGTTGTGGGAGAGGAGGTGGGCACGGCGGCGGGGTTGGATGCGCGTGTGTTAGGGAGAGGGTGGCGGTGGTATGGGCGTGAGCTTAGGGATAGAGAGGGATGGTGTGAACGGAGTGCAGGGAGAGTGGAAAGGAGGTGAGGGCACTCGCGGTGGCTGGAGAGGGAGAGGCTTGCTGCTGCTGGGTCACAGTCGGGGGCGGAGTGGCACCGACGGTGGTGCAGATGGTGGCAGAGTGGAAGGCTGCCAGAGGGACGGGCTAGAGAGAGGTCGGAGGTCGTGGGAGGAGAGAGAGACGCGGTGGTGGTGAGAGGGAGGTGTGGAGACACGGCTTGCTGCTGGGTGGTGTGGAGAGGAGAGTGAGGGATGGAGGTGGATGGAGGAGAGGGGTCCGGCAGTGGCTGTTAGCAGGAAAAGTCGGGAGGTGGCCGCGTGGAGGTGGGAGAGAAAAAGAGATGGGAGAGGGGGGTCGGTGGTTAGAAGGGCGGGGTGGTCGGCGACGGCAGGGAAGTGGCCGGCGGAGAGAGGAGGTTAGCAGAGGAGTGGGGGCGGCTGTGAAGTGGGAGGTCGTCGACGGTGGCGGAGTGGCGTGAGCATTGCCGACGGCGATGTTGGCAGAGGTCGGTGGAGGGAAGGTTATCAGGGAGTGAGAGTGGATGGCAGTGTGGAGAAGTGGAGGTGGAGGGTGGTCTCGACGACGTCGGGGTTAGTGAGAGAGAGGAGGGTCACCGGCGGCTTGCGGCTACGACGGGACGGGAGAGAGGCCGCGAGGAGCTGTCGGTGTAACACGGCGGTGTTGAGATGGTGAGACGGAGGGCGTGGGGGTTGCCGGCAGAGGTGGCAGTGGCGACGTGGGGTGGCCGACGGTGGTGGTGGGTGTTAGAGAGGTCGACGACGGGGGGTGTGGGTGTGAGTCTGCCGTGAGAGAGAGAGGGAGGTGGCTGGCGGTTCGCGGGCATGCAGGGAGGGTGGCCGAGTGATGTGAGAGAGCACGGAGAGGGGTGGCCAGAGGCGGTGGACATGGGCGTGGCCACGGCGGGCGTCTACCGTGATGGCATGCAAGCGGGAGGGAGGGGAAGCGGCTGGTGGCCGCATCTGGTAGAGAGAGAATGTTGGCTGGGAGGGGTGGTCCGACGGTTGCGGCGGGCATGCAAGGGAGTGAGAGGGAGAGGGGCTCACGGAGGCGGTGGGATATGGAGAGAAGTGTGAGGGAGGGAGATGGGGAGAGGGGCTCGTGCGTGTAGAGGGGAGCTCTCCATGGCGGCGCGTGGACTATGGCGGAGGGGGTGACCACAGATGGTGGCTGGGGTGCTGG
The DNA here is from genome assembly GCA_024336825.1 of Amorphophallus titanum. Lineage (NCBI taxonomy): Eukaryota > Viridiplantae > Streptophyta > Magnoliopsida > Alismatales > Araceae > Amorphophallus > Amorphophallus titanum. Next base: position 4,612,137 of record JANBPO010002057.1, read on the forward strand.
TGAGAGGTGGAGAGGGGGGCGTGGGCTTGCGGTAGGGAGAGAAGAGAAAGGGTCGACAGGAGGGGGTGTTCCACGGCGGGCTTGCGGTGGTTGGAGGGGCTCGCCGGTGATCGGAGGGGCTAAGAAGAAGAGATGGTGAGAAGAGAGTCGGAGGGCTTCGCGTGGGTTAACAAGAGGAGTCGGAGGGGCTAGGGAGAATGGGAGGTTTCTACCGTGGGGGAAGAGAGAGAGGAAGAAAGAGAGAGAGGGAGATCTGGGAGGTGGAGAGAGAGACCTAGAAGAGAGAGAGGGAGAGAGACATGAGCATATATATAGGAGGTGTGTGTTAAATGGGGGTGAGGGGGGCAAGATCCGAATAAGATGGGAGGGAGTTAAGAGAGGAGTTAAGATTTTTATTATATTTTTATGCCTAGGGGGTCGGGATTCCCCCTCGGAGGGAGGTTTTATTTCAGGTGTGGTGGCTGGGCACACCTGCAATGCCACTACACGACCCCAACGGCACATCCTGGAGGTAGGGTTCAATCCCATCGGTCTTACACTTAGGTTGTTTGTAGGAAGGGGCAAGTTGCAGAGAGTTTCTGGGAACAAGGTGTGCCTGGATGCAGGAGTATTCCCTACGGAGCTACTACAATTTCGCCTCGGATGGTTGAGTTGGTCTTTGTGTGTGGCTTCGGTGGATGGGAAGCCGAGGAGGTTAAGCAAAGGCTGGAAGCATCTACAAGAGAACGATGGGAGGTCACAAGGGTGTCGTCGTCATCTTTCCTCAATTGGTGGCAAGGTTCTCAGACACTGGTTTCTTGGTGGCGAGAGGCGCCTTCCTTCGCCTCCAGAGATGGACATGTCCAAGCCCTATAGCTAGGAGGGTTCATATCGTCCTCGAGGGTGTACCGCTACTTCTTTGCGATGTTGAAGGGATATCCTTTTTAGTTTGGTCCTTTGGTCGTGTAGAAGGGAGCAACTTGGGCTTCACTGCGATGTGGTTGCGGATGGCTGTCATCGCAATTGTCCAGGTGCCAAGTCCAGGGGCTATTCCTGCAGTCTTCGCCATGGATTTGGCTGGAGATACAGTCGTTGTCCACCTCTGAGTGAAGGAGGTTCTGACGGAGTCGACGCCACCAGGTTTAGGGTTTTTGGAGCCTAGGCTAGACATATGAGACCTACGAAACTCCCCTCTGGCAGGCAATTCGAATTCGAATTGCCCCCCATCCCATCTTGATCCGGACCCCGCCCTTGGGCCATCCAAACCAACGCCGGGCGAGCCGTCTTCCGCTGGGCGAGCCGTCTTCCGCCTCCTCTCCCCCGTACCAAGGCCCAGGTGGGCTGCTCCACTCGATGGTTGATGGGCCTGGTGGTTTGAAGGCTAGGCCGGGTGAGAAGGCCTTAGTGGTATCAGAGTCGGGGTCTAGGCCTGTTCTTTCGCCTTAGAACTTACCCGTTACCGAGTTTGGCTTGGATATTGGGTCGTTGAGGCCCAATGCGTCTCTTTTTCTCCTCCCGAACCTGGGCTCTGTGCAGCGGTGTCCTCTACAGCAGAAGCGGCCGACGAAGGGGCTCCTAGCGGCATCCCCTCACTGTCGGCTTATGGTCGGTCTCTTGGTGCGCATGTGATGGGAAGCCCTCTCGCTTTGCTCTGGCGGGGAGAAGGAGAGATGCACAGAGGCAACTTCCGATAGACGATGGACCAGGGACTTCTTTCTTGTTGTTGTCTCCTCCGTTCTGGGGGTGGATCATGTAAGGGGAGGTAGAAGGAGTCAAAGGCCTTGCCGGGGGCGGTCGCAAGTGGATAGGAGGGCGTTGAGTTCCATCATGACCTTCCGTTGGCTCTGCTATCCGGTGCCACTCCGTTGGAGACATTTGCAGGAGGTGCAACAAGAGGAGAGTGCCCTATTGACGGGGAGTCGAGCTCGCATCTGTGTTTGAAAGCTTTGAGGTTAGATGCTGGCTTGAAGGATATAGGGGGAGTGGAACCCTCGTCTGCTTTGCAGAAGCTCAGTTCGGCTACTCAAATCTTAGCTGATGTTGATTCGGGAGGTGCAGCAGGCCAAACTGAGGAGGCCTCGGAAGACCTGCCAGCCCTCTCTCATGATGGTGCCGGTCGATGCAAGGTTGTCAAGGTTGCCCCTTATTAGTGAGGATGGGGAGGTGATTCTGGAGACCTCGAGGGGGAAACTACAGGTATCCCTCTGACATCTTGCCGAGGTGCCTCAAGAGTAACCATAGAAGCTAAGAATCCCTGACGCCCTGCATTAAGCAATCTACAGGCTCGAATAACAGAAATAATTAAACGAGAAGAACGGGATAGAATACCTTGAAAATAGAATGCCGATTTTCCAGGTGGCTGAAAATAAACCTTCTTAGATCTGCTCCCATCTCTCATTTCTCTCCTCTCCCTCTCTCTCTTCTCTTTCTCTCCCCCTCTCCCTGGGTGGCTGATAGTGGTGGAGGAGAGCGAGTTGGAGATTGCATGAGGGCGGGGAGTGGTCAAGGATCGAGGTGGTGGCACGTGGCGAGCTCGGTCACGAGTTCGTGTGAACCCAGCGGCATTCGCGAGGCGTTTTCACGATGGATTGGCATCCATGGCACGGGATCTTGTCAGATGAGGTAGGGGGATGGTTCTCCGACTTGTGTATTTCATTTCCCATGGATTTGGAAGGCCGTGGTGAGCTGAGAGTGGGTTTATTCCTGCCGGGGGTGAAAAACTATATTTTAGGGTGTGCGACAGATTCATCGGATCGATCACCATTTTTTCATTTATTTATGTGCCTTTTAGTGTTTTGGGACCTAAGGGATGGTCTCCACTATTTTCCCCTTGACCCGGGGTCAAGTGGGCATGGAACTGGACTCCGGGATTAAGCTCTGTATGTTTTTCACTGTTTTCGATCGACCAATCAGCTGGGATTGGTCGATCGAACGGCTGGCCATGGGAGCGGCCATTCTGCATATTTCGGTCGATCGACCCTTGAGGATCAGTTGACGGATCCCTGCAGAGGAGGTCGACGTAGCATGCACTGCGTCAAATCATCCATTTGGCTGGTCCACTGGTCGACCTGGCCAGTCGACCGATCGGGGCTGGTTTTAGTTAGTCGCTCATTTTGGTTGACCAATTTCCATTAGTCGATCGACCCAAGGCTATTGGTCAACTGAAATGCCCTACTTGGCTTGTTTGGGGCCCTGATCGACCCAGTTGTGACCCATTAGTTGACCTTTGGCCCCGTGGTTGTCTCGGACACCCCGTGGGGACCGTGACTACATTTTTGGGTGTCCGAAGGTACCAAGTTACCTCGATTAGCATGCCTGTCAGTTTTAAGGATCTAGATGATCCTTTGTGTTTCGAGCTTCTGTGCTTTTGCTAGATCGAATCCCCATGCATCAACTTGAGTGCAGAGGACCATTCCTGCACACTGATAGTTTCTCTAGAAAGTGGTTTCCGTGTGGGCCATATGTATGGCCAATGGATTGTAAGTTCAGTCACCTTGCCTGGGGCCGAAGGGTTTCTTAGCTACCCTTTGGAAAGGGACTAGGGTTAGCAATCATGAGTTGCCCGAATAATTATCATATCATTGCTTTTGATATTGGGATAGGCCAGATTGACGGCATGGGGCTGTCCTTGTTTGACGGTCTTGACCCCAAGTCTTGTGAATCAAGGACCATTGTTTTAGTAGGTTTAGTGGACTGCCTAGAGTTTAGTGGCCTTATGCCACCCATTTTTTGAGTTAATTATGGCGGGCTTATGTGTAGCCTGTCTGTAATTTCCATCGAGAGTCATCTGCTTAGTGGCCCCCACTAGTCGTAACTTGCCTGGGCACGCGTGTGTCGACCCGCCTATGATTAGGCAGAGAGCGACACCTGAGTGAGACTATTTTTAGGTTGGTTGCCATAGGGCCTCCCCTATAGCGGCTCGAGTCCAAGTCGAGAGGAAATCTAGCTAGAGGGCATGACATAGTGTAGTCAGTCAGTGTGTGCACACATGGTTGGAGAATACGGATGCGTGTTGATGAGCATAGCCTTGACTAGTCCCTTGTTCTGTGGTTACTATTATGGTGTCTCAGTTTTCACCTAGGACGAGTAGGGAGACACCTGAGGCACAGACTAAGATGTCAGGGGATGCATCTGGCCTTGCTTCTAGTGGGCAGAACTCCTGTTACGTGACGAGACTCTCGTGACCCAAGGTTTGGGTTTCCCATCTGTGAGACGTGATTTTACCTATTTCGTTCGATATAGAGGTCTAGGATTTCTGGTAGGGATTACCATAGGTTTCCCTAAACCATGTAGGGTTCACGATGACAATGTTGTGACTGTGCTCCTAGATGGCGTGGTCTTGGGTTGGGCCTTCGTCTGTGAGGACAGGCCTCCACAATAGAGGTGTCGTGATATTTCTTCTGGCAGCGTAGCCAGAGTTTTCTCATTAGTCTGATGGTCCCTCAACTTTGAGATCAGAGTGTGTTATTGGCGCTATTAGGAGTAGCTTAGAGCCGTGGTTCTAGCGACTTCTAAGGGTTTTACGGCAGTTCCTTCTACCGCTGTTGTTGTTGTTGCTACTCCCGCTTTCGTTACTGTTGTTATTCTACTAGTGCTACTTTACCATCATTGTTTTCGGTTGGGGTTCCGTGGGACCCCTACTGAGCCAGTGAGGCTCACCCCTTACTTTTTAGGTGAGGCGGTCCCTTTGGAGGTTCGAAGGCGCGGAGTGTGGTAAATAGTTGCTAACTCACCGTGCCAAGTGTTCACTCGGCATTGAGTACGTTCCATTTCCTGTAGACACTACTTTATTTAAAATGGACTCTGTAGTTTAATTAAAAATATAATTTTATTTTCTTTATATAAACTATTAATTATAGAATTATCCTACTTTATTTCTTATTTCTATGTATTCCATACACGCACCTTTTAGCCCTTCCGAGCCCTCTAGCTCGTGGGCCGCGGGTCAGGATTCGATTGGTATCAGGTTATTCCTAGTATCTGGATCATGGGTCGTTATAGATGGTATCAGAGCGGTGGTTGTGGATGTACATGGGGGTTCGAGATATTGTAGTGATCAGAGTCTATAGCGTCCAGTATAGTCGGCAGTTGGCACAGGATTTTGTGTTTGGTTTCCACTTGATTTCTCGCATGAGAGCTTGAGTGCGTTGAGTTAGCACTGTGAAGGCAGTTGCTATTCTCGACGGAGTGCCGACGTGGGGCTTGAGGAATGAGATGGAGAGTTCTCTTCCCCATTGGTGGTGACCCTGATGGTGCTGAGCTGAGTAGAGGCTACCGATAGGTGCGTTGCTATGGTGCTGCATTCGAGGAATTTACAGCGAGGTCAGGCGACTGGTGCAGATTGTTCGTGGTTAAGTGGCTGTGAGTGTGCTCTAAGGTGTTCATGTTAAGTTTGGCCACTCCAGTTCGAGATTTAGCCAACCCCTGAGGCTTTGAAATTGTAGTTGAGGTGGCAGAGTGGGAGCTCTGATCAAGAGATGTGCTCGGGCAAGCGGAGGTCTCATCGTGGTGAGCTGCTAATCGCTAAGCTTGATTTGCTCATCATGCTCTATGGCATCAGAAGTGATGTGTTGGTTCTGATTATTGTTATGGATTTTGAGGCAGGATTGGGTAGAGTTGTGCCAGTGATTTCCAAGTCCTGTGCTTCTGTGTGTGAATGGGCAGTGTTCACCCTGGACTTGGTTCGAGATTGTGTGTGCCGGTGGCGTGGTTCGTGGCCCAAATTGTGGAATTTGGGGCCATTGTACACTGCATTAAGTGCATCGTGCAAGGCGGCAGATGAGTTGTGAAGGTTCCATAGGAAGTTCATGACTCGAGGATGAGCGTTGGTGGTTGCAGATCATGGTTTGTGTTGCAGCTCTTGGCGTGGTGTTTCGCACGGTAGTAACTCAGGAGATGGATATTTTTCAAGGCCCGAGACAGATTTAGGTGTTAGCATGGACAGATCTGAGGGAATGATTTTTAGTGGCAAAAGGTGTCCCAGCCTTCGAGCCTGGAATCTTTTGGTGATCTTTTTCACTCCTTGGTAAGTGTTTGGTATGTTCATGGTTCCGAGATCTGAGGTAGGCATACGTATGGAGCGTGCGGTACCAGCAAGCTCAATCGTTGTGGCAGAGTGTGGCTGGCGATCGACAGAGTCAGTGCTCGAGGCGTGGCATGTTGTAGTTCGGGGAATTGCGATGATGGTGCATCAGGAGATGCTGTGGATGTGGTCCGACAAGACACTTAGCGAGTGTTGTCAGAGGAGTTGACCTGATGAAAGAGATGGTTTTTCTTGATGCTAGAAGGCGTGCGTGAGGTTCGAGGTCAGGTCAAGCATGGAGATCTCTAGATTTGTCAGAGGTATGCTAGTTTCTCCTTGGTCGAAGAGGATCGTATTTTTGTTAAGTTTTGTCATCTTGCACTATGTGTTCGGATTGGTTGGCCTCCTTGAATGTGCCATGAAGTCCGTGCGAGACAAGTTTATGGTTGTGGCAAGGTGGCTATCAGTGAATAGCCATGCCCATCCCCTGATGTGTAATGGTGTATTGGCACTATTCTGAAAGGATGAGTGCCAGTTGGGCGATGCTTGTTGTGGATAGTTTATTCTACTCGCCCCCCCCAACTAGCAAATATTTGCATGAAAGCATGAAAGTATGAACAAATGGGCGATGAAGATATAAGGAACTGACCGTGATCACCACCAAGGGTTAACAACGCCAAAGGGATGGAAAAAAGAGTGCAACGATGTCGTGTACCTTGAAAAAGGATGAAGACTTGATCGTGCTTATGAAGTGGGTGTGGGGAATGATGTGGGATCAACCTCCACTCCTTCTAGACGACTTGAGGAAGAGGGTCTCACGTCCTATCTTTGCTCTCCTGCAAAATAAAGCTACACCACAAGAGAAAAACCCATTAGAATATGCAAGTGTAGTGAAACCCGATACCGTTTGAATCCTGGACTGCCGCCCACGAGTCGGAGGGCTCAGAAGGGCTAAAAGGGTAGGTGTGGTGTACGCAAAAATAAGAAATAAAGTAGGATAATTTAACAATTAACATAAATAAATAATGTAACTACAATAGAGTCTAGTCCAACAAAGTATAGTCTAAAATAGGAAAGCATACCCAATGCCGAGTGAACACTTGGCCTAGCGAGCTGACAACTAAGAACCTCCACGCAGCACCCTCCAACTTCGAGGAAGAACCGCAACACCTGAAAAGTAGGGATGAGCCTCCTATCCTGGCTCAGCAGGGGTCCCGTGGAACCCCAACTGTAAACAAAGGCGGTAACAAGCAGCGCTAACAAGAACAACAACAACAGCAGGAGTAGTTACTACAACAACGGCGGAAAACACGGCCGTACACGAATTCCCCTGACATGGTAGCCAATGAAACCACGGCCCTACAGCTACTCCTACCAGAACGAAAAACCAACACCCCGATACCACAGTCAAGGAACCACTAGACTACCACCCACCCTGGTCACGCTGCCAGGGAAACATTACGACAACCCTGTCATGAAGGCCTATCCTCGCAAACACGGCCTACTCTGAGACCACGCGGTCCAAAACCACGATCACGACCACGCAGTCGTGAACTCTACACCGGCTATGAAAACCCACGGTGACGCTCACTAGAAATCCTTGACCTCGACTTCGAGAAAATGCCTAGAAACTGCACGCAAAATCACGTCTCGCAGACGAAAAATGAACGCTCGAGTCACGGGAAGCTCACGTCACGTGACGGGAGTACCTGTCCACTAGAAGCAAGACCGGATGCGTCCACTGATAACTTAGTCCGCAGTCTCAAGTGTCTCCCTACTCACCTCAGGCGGAGACTGAGACACCGTACAGTAAATAGGAACACAGAACAAGGACTAGCTGGGGTCACACTCGTCAGCGCGGGTCCGACGCCTCCAACTATGTGTGCACACACAGACCATGCACCCTAAGTCAAATCATCTAACTGGTTCTTCCCCATTGCTCGGACTCAGGCTGCGCGGAGGGGCCCTACGATAACCTGCATAAAAATCATCTCTCTCGGGTAAGCCGCTCCACCACTCCCGGGTGGGTCAGCACACACGTGCCGTAAGAAGGCTACGTCTAGTGGGGAGGTCACTGAACATGAACACTGAAATCACCCACGCACCCATCGCGAGTAACCCGGAGCACCAGGTGGCTTGGGGCCACCAAACTCTGGATGATCTGCTAGACCGACTAAGGTGAACGGTCTTTGAGTCACGAGACTCGAGTCAAGACCGTTGTACCGGGACGGCTCCATGCCGTCAATCTAGCCTATCCCTAGGTCAGAAAACACAGTAACGAAATTAACGGGACGGTTTACGACCACCGACCCCAATCCCTTTCTAAAGGGCAGCTAAGAAACCTTCCTGTCCCAGGCTGAATGATTGGACTCATAGTCCCTGGGCCACACACATGGTCCACACGGAAATCACTTTTCGAGAAAGCTATCGGCATGCGGGAATGGCCCTCCGCACTCAGGCCAATGCACGGGGACTCGATTAAGCATAACACGAAAGTCGAAACACCATGGGGTCACCTAGACCCTTAAAACCCACGAGTACGCTAATTGAGGTAACACAGTGCCTCTGGGGTCACGAAGAATCACGAGGACACTTCTTTCACGAATTCGTATCGCATACGGGAACCTCGGGGCAAGAAAATGTGAAACACGATGGCCCGGGGGCTGAAGGGGCTAGGCGGTCAACCTCTTCGCCGCCTAGAGGCCTGGGTGGCCACCCAGCACCAGGGCACCCCTTGGCCTGGGCGGCCACAACCTTGGCTGCCTAGAGGGCCGGGCGGCCACCGACCTGGCGGCCAAGACCTGGGCCATGCATGGTGAGGGCAGCTAGGGTCCTGGCCGCCCAGCACGCTTTTCCGTTATATAAATATCGGCCGCAAGCGCCGTTTTGGTTAAAAAAAACCCCCACCCTTTTCCCATCTCTCTCTCTCTTCTCAGGTACCTGCAGCTGCTGACGAGAGTGACGACAAGGAGCCCCACCATGACGACGGCGGCTGGGGAATATATCCCCCTCCGCCTCCCTCCCCAGTTCGCCGCGCTCGCCATTGCCGACCCACCCCCGGAGCCATCCTTCCCCCTCCCCCCCACCTCCTCTACCTCCCCTGGCCGGGGAGGGGACGTTGTTACGGGCGACGCCAATGCCGGAGGGCGGCGGGGGGTCGCTGCCGCCGCCGATGCCGATTCCGATGTGGCCCCGACGAGGAAGGCGTGGAGGAGCCCCGGAAGGCGCTTGCCGGACCATGGCGAGGTGGTGTTCATGGAGGAGCTCGGCTCCGCTTGGCCCGTCCCCTCCCGCGGCGTGCCTTCCCACAAGAAGAAACTCCCGCAGGGCTCTCCGGAGGTGCATCTTTTCCTTGTCGGTTTCGATCCTTTTGCTGGTTTTGTTTCTAGGGTTTGTTCGGTGTTTCTTGTTCGATCGCTGTCTGTTGTTACGATCTGTTCGTGATTGGCTTCGGCGCAGGGCGCTCTGGGGATCCCCTTCGCAGCTGCGGCGGCGCCGGCGGTGGCGGTGACGGCGGCGGCGGATTCGTCCCAGTGGTCCGTTTCCTCAGCTGGTCCGATCGCAAGATCTGCCGCGATTGGTGCGGCTGTTGATCCGCTGCAGAAGCAGCGGGAGGAGAAGGCTGTGGGGATATGGGGGGCAGAGATGCAGAACACTGGCCCGGTCGCTGTGGCAGCGGCCTCTCGGACCGACCTGCTTCCCTACCAGGGCAATAGCAACCCTAGATCGCCTCGTCCTCCTCTTCGTCCGGCCGGCCGGCAACAGCAGGCGAGGCTGCCGATGCAGAGTGGTCATAGGGGAAGGAGTCCGCAGCAGTTTCTTGGTAATGGCGGTGGTCACCAGCACCAGCGGCCTCGCCATCAGAGGAACGCCAGCTTCTTCCCTCACCAGCAGCACGCGCAGGTTATCAGCGACTATGGTTACCAGTCGGCGATGATGGGCCTCCTCAACCCTACGCCAGAGTGGGGTTTCAACACAGGCTCCAATGTGCAATGGGGCCCCAACCCCCAAATTGCTCCTCCCCGCATGAACACGCTTGCGCCTCCGGAGAATTTGTTCGTCCGTGGCTACTTTCCTGGGCCATACTTCCCAGGTGATCCCTCTCTCTCTGTCTCTCTTCCCTTCCGATGTTTTCATATTGAAATTTGCATTTGGTTTGTTTGCTGGTTACAGAGGGACTCTCGTATGCGGCTCCTTTTCCTCCCATCGTGCGTCCTCCTGTGGGTCAGAATCCCCCATGGTTCATGGGCCCTCCTCCTCCTCCGACTGAGGCAACTTTGCGAAACCAGCCTGCTCATTCACCTTTACCCCCTGATGATCACCAACTTCTTCCGGAGATTACACAGCCGGAGGCTGAGAATGTGAGCGTGAGATTGCGCAAGCAAATTGAGTATTACTTCAGGTGCTTCACCCCTCTGTTGATTTTTTTCTTTTTAAGAAAGAATCTCTTGATAGATTCGCTGAATCGGTCCCGTTGGTTAATATGATATTCTTCCTCTGCTGTGCAGTGATCAAAATTTAGTAAAAGATGTATACTTGAGGACATGCATGGACACCGAAGGGTGGATAAGTGTTCACACCATCGCAAACTTTCCAAGGGTGGGCTTTTGCATTTTGGTTGCTGTCTATTAGTATTCACGTATTTCTGATATTTGGATTATTGACCAATAAATTGATGGACAACACATCAAATAAGAGAAAGCATAGTTATGATACATACAATTAGCTGGACAATGGTGGTTTTCATAATAGGCTCTTACTACTTTATTTAGCTGAGAGCTAAGTGCTGCAAGGAATATTTATCCCTTCAGGGGCCTCATCAGCCTCTTGGGTGGCGTCCTTAGTTCTTAGTGGCGGTAATCCGATATTATCGGGTTATTGGTACTCGAAGCTCTGGGTCGTTATAGTTGGTATCAAAGCTGTGTTGAGGATTCGTATAAGAAATTGAAATTGCATAGCACCTGTCCAGAGCAAGTCCATTTGAGTCATCTATTACTGGCTTAGGATGTTTTCTGTGATTGCTGATGTGAATTCCGTCGGTATATGCTTCCTAGGTTCTGATGGCGCGTCTTAGAAGGACGCATGTTTCCTGGGAGGGAAGTGGTACTTCTCCTCCAATGGTTGTCGTGTTGGTTTATGCGCCTACACCTGGTCAAGTTCCAGCGATTCCCGCTCAAGTTGTGGAAGGTTTGTAGGGTGTTCCGGTTGGAATGCCAACTGGTGAAGGGTAGGTGAGACCCCAAGGGCATGCTCAGGCCGAATCTGTTCAGCAAGGTGTGCCAGGTGTGCAGTATCACCTCATCCCTCAGTTGACAGGGCAGATCCAGCAGGTTTATCTGTCGAGCGTACCTGGAGTTCCTTCCGTTATTCCTATCGTCGATGGTACTTCTTCCTCTAAGTCCAAGGGCAAGAAGTTCTGATTCAAGAAATCTAAGAAGGCTCGGACGTCCAAGGATCAGCAGGGCAGGCAACCGATTGCAACTAGCACCTCCCCTCTTGTCCTGGTTAATCGTGGTACAACTCCGTCCATGAATACCAGGAGCAAGTTAAGGGAGCGTAAAAAATGGCTTGCCCAGTAGTCATCCGCCAGTGCTGTTCCGTCATCAGTACTTTCTTCTCAGCAGCTTCAGGGACCCGCTGTCTATCAACTGAAATTATGTTGGAGGTGTGGTGGTAGCCACCTAGGCCAGAAGTGTTCTCTGCTAGTGGTTTATTTCTGTTGTGACCAGTCGGGTCACATCATTCGAGACTGTCTGATGAAGTCAGTGCCAGTGCAGTTTTCCCTGCCTACCCAGTTGCAGCAGTCTCAGTTCAGACTTCCTCTGCCACCTCAACCTCAGCAAGACTCACTAATGTCTCAGCTTCCCTGTGCTGAGCAGTGACATCTTATCTTATAGAAGGTGTGATTCTACTCTTTGATTGGTTAATTTATGTTTATTTGTCTCAGTTGTTTGAGCTTTATGTGATCTAGTTATTCCCTAGTTGTTCATTGTAGTAGCTCTATCTGTGTGATTTTGATATTTCTCCTCTCCTATCCTTCTCATTTCTCCTGTTCTACTTTCTCCCTTGTTTCTCTATTCCCTCTGTTTCTCTCGACGTGGGGTGCGCGACCGTGCTGAGTTGACTGAGGAAGAGACATGATGGATGAGGTGGATGTTAGCAGGATTCATGGGTGGATCCTATGCTAGTGTGGTTTAATCGTTCTATCACCTGTGATTTTCTCAGAGGTTTGTCTCTCTGTGTAGGCCAAGTGGCTTGTCCCCTCTAGTAGATTATTGTTTTGTTGTGTGGCTTTATTTCCCCTACGCTTCAGCGTGAATGGGATGTGGAACGGGCCGATTTGGCCATTCCACTATTTTCCTTACTGTGTTAGTGTAACGGTCGTCCCAGAGACCGTCACTTTCCGTAACGGTCCCACAATAGACCATTATCTCTGTTAGTCATTTCATGCTCTTCGAGGCTTGGTCGGTGTAACGGACTAGTACAAGACCGTCACACGGTAACGCACCAATATAGGATGATAGACTAAGTGGAAGGTGAGCTAGAAGGGAAGGGGTTGAATAGATCACCCCCAATTTGGTCAAACTTAGACTATTTAAAATGCCACAATTAATAGGACCCAACAATTAAGAACGAGAGGATAAACAGAGTAGTGATTGATCGAACGATAGGTGTGCAAGCAATCAAATAACGGATCAGATCAGAACAAACCACACGAGACGGAGGATTTTTAGGTGGTTCGATTGCTACCCGCAATCTAAGACCGCTAGGCTCCCTAATGGTTTAGAGAGGACCGCTAGGCAATATTTTGTGCCCGCCGTATCCGTTTTGTGTTGTGTTGGTCTCCGGTCGATCCGGTTAAAACCCAATGGCTGACCTATGACCCCGTGAGTGTCTCAGACATCCCGTGGGGACCGTGACCATATTTTTGGGTGTTCGGAGGTTCTGTATTACTGTGGTTTCAAACCTAGGGATTAGGCCGGATTGACGACGCTGTGTCGTCACGTGCAGCGGCCTTGACCAGAGTCTCATGACTGAAGGACCGTTGGATTATTAGGTCTAGTGGGCTATCCAGAGTCTGGTGGTCACGAGCCACATGTTACTTCACGTTACTCGAGATGGGTGCGTGCGTGATTTTCAGTGTTCACATTTTGTAAACCCCACTAGTCTTAGCTTTCCTGAGCACGCGGGTGCGGACCCACTTGGGAGTGGTAGAGAGCGTGACCCGAGTGAGATAATTTTTAGGCTGGTTATCATAGGGCCCCCACGCATAGCCTGAGTCCGAGCTTCAGGGGAAGAACCAGCTAGAGGATCTGACCTAGGGCGCATGGTCTGTGTGTGCACACGTGACTGGGGGCGTCAGACACACGCTGACGAGCGTGACCCCAGCTAGTCATTGTTCTGTGTTCCTGGTTACTGTACGGTGTCTCAGTCTCCGCCTGGGGCGTCGTAGAGAGACACCTGAGACTATGAACTAAGTCTTCAGGGGACGCATCCGGCCTTACTTCTGGTGGGTGGTACTCCCGTCACGTGACGTGAGTGGTCCTGTTGAGTTTCCGTTTCCTGCCCGTGAAACGTGATTTCGTGTGTAGTTTTTGGGTGTTTATCCCGGAGTCGAGGTTTAGGACTTCTGGTGAGCGTCGCCGAGGACTCTCCCCTAGATGACATTGAGTTCACGACGGCGAGGTCGTGACTGTGTTTCCTGACCGCGTGGTTTCGGTGGGCCCTTGTCTGTGAGGACAAGCCTCCACGATAGTGGCGTCGTGTTATTTTTCTGGTAGCGTGACTAGGGTAGTCATAGTCTGGTGGTTCATGTCTGGTTGTTCCCCGACCGTGGGATCGGGGTGTTAGTTCCGTTCTGGTATAGTAAGAGTAGCTGTAGAGCCAAGATTTTTACCGGTCACCGAGTCTTACTGTTCCTATTGTTCTTGTAGTTGCTACTTTCCGTGTCGCCATAATTTTTGGTTGGGGTTCTGCAGGACCCCTACTGAGCCAGTGATAGGTGGCTCACCCTTGGTTTTCAGGTGTTGCGATTCTTCCTCGTGGTTCGAGGGTACTGCATGGAGGTCCTTAACTGGCAGCTCGTCAGGCCGAGTGTTCACTGGGCATGTGGTACGTTTTATTACGTTAGACTGTACTTTGGTTGGACTGGACTCTGTTGTAGTTAGTTGTTTATTTATGTTAATTGTTGAATTGTCCTACTTTATTTTCTATTTCTGTGTACACCACACCCATCCTTTTAACCCTTTCGAGCCCTCCAACTCGTGGGTGGCGGGCCAAGATTCGAATGGTATCGAGTATTCTCGGTATCCGGATCTTGGGCCGTTACAGTTGGTATCAGAGCTAGGTTGTGGAAGTACATGGGAATTCAAAATATTACAGTGATCAGAGTCCGTAAGGTCCAGTACATTCGGCAGCTGGCATAGGATTTTGTGCTTATTTTTCACTTGGTTTCTCGCGTGAGAGCGTAAGTGCGCGGCGTTGGCGCTGTGAAGGTGGTTGCTGTCGTCGTCGGAGTGTCGGCGTGGGGTCTAAGGATCGAGGTCGAGAGCCTTCTCTGATGCGGGACGCTATGCAAGCTAAGACTCTATGTGAAGATGCGACTAAATAGGCAACTAAGACCAGCAATTCACAACTGATAGAACGGCGTTGACTCATCACCTCAAGTCCTCAGGAAGGGATTATGCCACATGAACAAGCAACTACAAGCTCACAAGTCTGACATTTGTGACTAAGAATATTAGACGGTCATATTCCATCCTAAATCCATCTGTAAGCTGTCGCAAAATGTATTTCCGACGAAATTTGAGACGGATTTGCGACGGAACAATGCCGTCGCAAATGCCGCCTTTTCTTGTAGTGGTGCTTTGAGATTTTCATTTAAGCCATTCCTATTTAATTCCACTATGCATTGTGTCTAAATATTCTATAAGAATGGTTCATGTGACTTATCACTAAGAGTTTTTAATTTGGCAAAGTTCGTGATAGGATCTATTCAACCTCCTTCTAGATCCTATTGCACCTCTCGGGACCCAACACCAAGCGCCCCATCAGGCGATATCCCGTGCTCGGACCTCCCATGGGCGCGGTTTCTCTTAGCAGGGTGTATACCCCGGCAATAGACTCGCTACTGCTCGGAGACAGGAAGCTCGAAGGGACGGGGAAGATTGAGAGTCCTTTAACTGAGGAGAGCATTCCTCTAGGACATAATGCCCCTGGTCCCTCCAGCTACCCTACCTCCGGCCAAGAGAGTAAGCAGCTATATAAAATCTAAAGAAAATCATCTAGAAAGGTAAGGTGATCATGAGTACTCAACACCACACTCACTGGTGGAGAGTGATCTCGTGCCCCCCATTCCTTCTCCTACGTACGCGTCTCTTCCACCTATGCTCTATCAGCTCGTTGACTTAAGCATTAGAGGATTTTTCCCGGGTTCCAACCCTGGGCTCCTCTGATCTATTTCTATCTTGTAGATCCCTCATCTGTGGTGACGACAACAAGGGCCAACTCAGGATCGTGCAGCTCAGGATCCAAAGCGAGATCACCCCTTTTCACTATCTAAAGTAACATGTTAGGAAAGCGGTCGAGACAAATTAGATTGTCATCAGAAGCATAGGGAAGATATCTTGCTATCACACCATATTTTATAACTCATTTTCTGGGAGGCTCTGTCACTTGTGTAGTAACAGAGTCATGAATACAAAAAATTTAATAATCAACATTGCCTGTTGTAAGAGATCAAGAGTGTCGAGTCCGGTGGATACTAAGCATCTGATGTACACTTCGAGATAGTTTAAGTGTTCTATTAATATGGTGATGACTTAACAGACCACTACACCAATGTTTGAAAAATCTCGTGGAGGTCACATGCTCCATTTTTTGATATGACCGTAGAAGCTATAACTTTTTGAGATAAGGGACATGCACTATTGTGATATATTTGTCATCAGCCATAATGTGCAAGTGGGAGTTGTTAATGGGCCTAGTTGTCCATTGGGTCACCTGCGGAAACTGTCGACTCGTCGACTAGCGCATATGGCCGAGCAGTGCACTTGGCGCCGCCCCGCCACTCTCTAGCTCGCTAAGCCGCTTATAGGGTGTTTGGGAATAATTTTTTTTAAAAAACTATTTCTATCTAAAAAATTGTGATGTGTCAGTTTTTAATATTAATTTTAAAATTAATAAAAATTAACCATTTCTATTTGGCATCATTGATATAATTTTTAAAATTTATGTAGTTATGTTTGGCATCATCTCCCCTGGAGGAGGGGATCGAGCCAAAGAGCTGGTTGAAGCTCAAATCCAGCCGGGTTAGCTCTGTAAGATCTCCCAGGCTCGCCGAAATTGCACCAGTCAAGCGATTGAATTGGAGAGCGAGGACGCTGAGCTTCTTCAGAAGCCCAAGTTGGTTGGGTTTGCTCCCAGTCAGCTGGTTATAGCAGAGCTGTAGAACTGTAGAAGGGAGGAGGCGAAGAAGGAATCAAACGATTTCAGAAGGGGGATGAGGAGGAGAGCATGCAGCAGCCAACTGAAACAAGGGAATCTCCCCGGAACGACGGCAAAGAACCGAATTTTTTTTGTACGGGAAAAGCGGAAAAACCGGAAGAGAAAGAGCTGAAAACATGCAAAAAGATCAAAATGCGGAGGAAAAATGCAATTTTTCCCACGAGTTTAATGTCTCCAGATTTTTAATGCGAATACTACCGCAGTCAACTCCAAGTTATGAACTTAGTAGTTCTCTTCATGCTTCTTCAACTGGCGGGAAGAGTAAGCTATAACTCTCCCTTGTTGCATCAAGACACATCCGAGGCCAATGCCAGATGCATCGGTGTATACCTCAAACTTTTCTCCTTTAACTGGTAGAGCTAAGACCGGGGTAGTAGTTAGGTGATCCTTGAGAGCTTGGAAGCTTCTTTCACATTCCTCGCTCCATTCATAACGGATCTCCTTGCAAGTTAGCCTAGTGAGTGGTACGACGATCTTGGAGAAATCCTTAATGAATCACCTGTAGTAGCCTGCAAGACCCAAGAAACTTCGGATCTCGCTAGCATTGGTCGGCCTTTCCCAATTCCTTATAGCTTCAACCTTTGATGGATCTATGGATAAACCATCCTTTGAAATCACATGACCCAAGAAGGATACTTCTTCTAGCTAGAATTCACATTTACTGAGCTTAGCAAATAGCTGATTTGTCCTCAATATTTGTAATGCAATCCTCAAATGCTCCTCATGCTCTTCCTTAGTCTTTGAATAAATCAATATATCATCAATGAAAATCACCACGAACTGATCAAGATGAGGCCTGAATATACTGTTTATCAACTGCATAAAGGCTACAGGGGCATTTGTTAGTCCAAAAGACATAACCACAAATTCGTAGTGCCCATACCTACTCCTGAACGTGGTCATATGAATGTCCTCATCCTTGATCCTCAGTTGGTGATATCCTGACCTAAGATCAATCTTCAAAAAATACTTGGATCCAGATATTTGATCAAATAGCTCATCAATTCTCGGTAGTGGATACTTGTTCTTGATAGTGAGATGATTCAACTGTCAATAGTCGATGCATAACCACATGGATCCATCTTTCTTCTTTACAAATAGTACAGGTGCTCCCTATGGGGAAGTGCTTGGTTTGATAAATCCCTTCTTTAGAAGTTCCATTAATTGTTCCTTTAGTTCCTTGAGTTCGGCAGGGGACATCCCATAGGGTGCCTTAGAAACTGGACTAGCACTAGGGATCAAGTCGATGGTGAAGGCCAGTTCTCTTTGTGGGGGTAGTCCAGGTAAATCTTCTGGAAACACGTCCAGAAATTCTTGTACAACCGGGATGTCTCCTATCTTAGTCTCCTTAGTCTCCTTAATTGTGACAAAAGTAAGGAAAGATTCACATCCTTTCCTTATTAGCTTGCTAGCTCGGAGAGCCGAAATAATAGGTGACTTGCTCCGACTCTTAGGGCTAGTATAGACCAGTTCTGGAAATTCCTTGAAAGTAACATTGCTGTTACGGCAATTCACAGTTGCCTGGTACTTGGATAACCAATCGGCACCTAATATTACATCATAATTCTTCATGTCTAGACATATTAAGTTGACGGGGAGATTCTTCTCTTTTACCAAAACTTCACAATCTAGATAATGGTGTGTGATGTCGAATTCATTCCCGAGAGGGGTTTCAATGATTAGGCCTATCCATTCTGGTTCCATAAGTAATGGATCGGCAAACTTCTTTGAAATAAAGGAATGTGATGCACCAGTATCAAATAAGACATGTGCAGACTTGGAACAAACTTTTAGTGTACCTTCCACTAGTCCGCCTTCGTCCTGATCTGCCTCCGTAATAGCCTGGAGACATGCATTCTTTGTCACTGGGCGCTTCCTATCACTGGCTTGGTCATTAAGCAATGGACATTCGGGAATCCGATGATCACGGCTCCCACAATAGAGACAAGCTCCAAGTTTCCTCCAGCATTCGTCGTCCTTGTGTCCGGCCTTGTCACAATGTTTACACACCACTTTAGAAGGTGTGTTGGTGATGGAGAACGGCTTGTTGATATTCTTTACTTTCATCTCCTGGGAAGACTCTCCTCCATTACTCGGCCTCTTCTTGTTAAAGCTGGGTTTGAGAGGGCACCGCCTTCGTTCGGCTGAGGACGCCTCGGCCAAAGATGACGTTATAAACCGTCATCCCTTTAATCACAATGAAGTCCACCATAACCGTAACAATTTTGGGTGGGGTACCGATGGCGACTGGCAAGCTCAGGGCTCCCTTGGGATAGGTTGTCTGACCGTTGAACCCACAGAGAGGGGTTCGAATCGGGCGGAGATTAGATGGATTCTCACTCATCTTGAGAAAATAATCATAAGAAAGTACATCAGGGGCACTACCATTGTCAACTAAGATCCTCTCTACATTACAATAGTTTATTGTAGTCAATATAACTTGGGCGTCATCGTGCGGGGTTGTTATCCCTTCCAGGTCTTGGTCAAAAAACACCAAGGCCTGATGTACGCTCGCTTGCGGGGTTTTGAGGGGCTCGGAGGCCCGACTCGCCCGCTCGGCGTGACGCTTCCTTCCTCGACTGCTGTTTCCACTTGATGCCATGCCACCAGCAGTGACGTTGATGTGGACTCCGTGAGGAATATTGTCAATCTCCTCGGGGGCGATGGCATCCTTCTTGTGCTCGGACACGTACCGAGATAAGTGCCCCTGGCGGATGAGGCTATCGATCTTATCCTGGAGCTGGTGACAATCGTCGGTGTGGTGTCTGTGGTTGTTTAGGAATAGACATTGCTTGCGGCGATTGTGGTGTTTCGCCTTCATAGGCTCGGGTTGGCGGAGAAGGCCCGAGCCTTTGACATCTTCGTAAATTTCATAGATGGGAGCGGTTAGAGGAGTGTACCGCTCATACTTCCGCGATGGCTCTTTATGGTCCCCATCTCGGTTCGGCCTCTTTCCTTGTCCGGGGCCCTGCTCAGATTGTCGCTTCTTGTCCCCCTCCCGGCCCGAGCCTGTCATACTGCGACAGGTGATGAGGACTTCCTCGCACTCTGCGTGATGTAAGGCTAGGGTCACTATCTCAGTGAGGGATGTGGGGGGATGGAGGACCAATTCGCACTGAAGGTTCTCGTCGCGGGTGCCCCCAGTCAGTGTGGTGATGGCCGAGGCAACATCTAGGTGGGGGATACGTAGGGCCTCCGATTTGAATTGGTTAATATAGGTGTGAAGCCTTTCCCCCTGTTCTTGTTTGAGGGCCAATAGTCCCGCTACCGATCGGGGAGGACCGCTGTCTGTGAAGCTTTCCTTTAATACTCGTCCGAACTGTCAAAAGTCACGGATGCTGTCAGGGGTGCGGGCTAGGAACCAAGCCTGAGTGCCCAGGACCAAGGTGGTCACGAACGCTTGACACTTGATGGCGTCAGATGCCCCATGCAGGGTCATGAGGGTATCGAAGCTATCGTAGTGATCGGCCAGGTCTCCCTAGCTGTCGTATGACTTGAAGGTTGGGAGCGAGATCCTGGGTGAGATCTCGACCTTCAAGACATGGTTGGAGAACTGGATTGTTCCTTGTCCTCCACTGTAGAGGTCTTTGTAGCCTGCGGAGGGCATGCTCTTGCTCTGCGAAATGCCTCTTGAAGTCTCACAGCTAGAGGGATAGCTTCGGTTGTCGCTGGGCCAAGGGATTATGGGGGCGTTCTTGCAGGCTGCCCCGATGCCCCTTGAGGGCCTCGGTCTTCGGGAGCGGCTGATGTGCTCTGGACTTCTCCCTCCTTGGGGTGGAGGAGGCTTCCTACTCCAGGGGAGGGGCATGTGACGGTCCTCCTGACCAGTGAGTTATTGGGCTTAAAGCTAGTGGGCCCCAAGAGGGGCTGTCACTCAAAGGAACTGAGCCTCTTTTGGTCTAGCGGGACCTCGTTCGGCCGTTCCTTTTCGGGCAGTAGAATTCCCCCTCTCCAGTACCATTTTGATCGTAGTACGCCCTTACATGAAATGTTCTATTCTTGAGTTTTTATTCCACAAAAATCTACCTTAAGATTCCTACAAAGTTCATTCCTTTAAAATTTTATATTGGCTATAACTATCATGCCATACAATTGCAAACCAATTATCCCAAGGGTATAAATGCAAACTAAAAGATACAAATGTAAATAAAAATAAAAAGAATAAAAAAACTTAGATGTCTTGCTCTGATGTCCCATCAATTCTCTTCGGGTGGGAAGAACTCGACCCCCTTGAGTAAGGGGTGCAATTGCTCGTGTGGCTCCTGTATAAGTTCTATATGCTCACACTGCTATGGGAATGAGGCTAGGGGTGGACACTCCAGGGTGGGGTCACTCTCAAAGGAAGGAGACGGCTCAATGACTCGCTAAGAATCACCGCTGGGTTCCTAAAGGTGACTAGATCCGATACACTGAAGAGAAGCTGATTCCATAATTCACTAGTACGTCCACAACGTACACATGATCCGACTCACCTTACACTCAAAAGGGACTGACACCAAGAGCTTGCATGAGACCGAATAGACTCGACATATGAAGACTAACTATGCACTCGAAAAATGCTGAAAAACTGAACAAATAAAAAAACACAGACTCACACACGACTCTAGACTCATACAAAATGCAATGGTGGCCCAGACCACCCACAAGTGCAATTAGTATGTTGGCTACTGGGCATCTTAGAGGTCCAGAGGATCCCCCTGGACATCGCCCTCCTTACGAGAGAACTCATCAGCAAAATCTTACTCGGCCTCATAGCTGACAGCTACATGCCCGACGTTTGAGGTTTCCTCAGCTCTCGGGTCCCCGATGAGTAGTGATGTACGGGTGGGACATTGGCTGGCAATGTGGCCAAACCCATGGCAGTGATAACACTGCTGTCATGACCCACTAGTTTCCCCAATAAGTGACCCCTTGCCCTTATCCTCCCGACGGACAGGGGGTGCAGGCAACAATGGATGAGTAGAAGGTGTGGGTGCCGGGGGTCGGGCAATGGGTGCACGTGGTTGGTGTTGAGGTGGAGTGTCCCTCGGTGGGAGGGGCGAGGCCTTGGAGCGGGTGGCTCCTGACTGGTGGGCTCTGGGGGCCGAGCCATGGGAGCCCTCTGATATGGGCCCGACGAGGTATGAGGCTCAACCCTACGATGAGGAACGGATCCCAATCGTTGGGTAGGCTCAAACTCGATATCAAACTCCTCCAACTCCAGAGCAACCTGATATGTCTCCTCCAAGGTCTTGGTATCGTGGCAAAAAAGCTCATACTGATAGTGCGGCCGCAAACCATGTGGAAAGCGGGACATAGGCATGGAGCTCTCCTCTGTAACACCACATCTCAAAAAATACTCATCAAATTTAGTGATGTACTCAGAGACGGACCGATCTTTTTGGCTCAGATTCTGCCACCTATCGATGAGTCACTGACGGTATGTGGCAGGAAGGTACTTTTGCCGAAGCTTGACCTTCATATCACCCCATGTATCAACCTGGGGCTCCATACGCTGAAACAACAGGCTCTCTACATTCTTCCAGTTGGTTTGTGCCTATCCTATCAGCTTCATGGTCACGAATCGGACTCTTCGGCAGTCCGTCATGTCAAATCAGTCAAAGTACCGACCCATGCTAGCCTCCCAATCTAAGTAGACCTTCGATTCCATAGCCATGGATCCGTCAAACGTGGGAGGATCCGCACGAACGGTCCTGAGGGTCTGCTCATCCTCATCATCATCACGGTTCCATCGTGGAACATGACGGTCACGACTATATCCCCCATTTTCATTGTCAGACTCATAGGCAACCACCTCAGATATTCGGCGCCTCCTATCATCTACCCCTTGAGCCCTAGGAGCAGCAAGTTGCTGAACCGGCTCCTGTTGACCATTTGTCGGTGCGGGGTGTGTAAGGTTTTGAACAGCAGTGTTCAGGCAATGCAGCGGATAACAAAAATTTATATACCCGAACCCAGCTCGATAGAAACCTAGATCCATGCTCTAATCGACGTATTAATCCCAACCCCTAACTACGGGTTGCGTATTTATACCCATTATTATCATTATTTTATCTTTGGTCTTGTAATTGGTCAAAATGTCCAGGCAAAAATCTGGCAGCATCTCCCCTAGACCCGGAGTATTTGGGGGAAGAAGTGGAGGCTCACCCATGGGGTACTCGGGGGAAGCTCCTAACTGCTGGGAGGCCAAATATGGTGACCAACAAACTTGAATGGATGGAGACCCCGAGGGCTAGCTTATGAAGGGTTTCGATAACCCATAGATTATCAACACAATTTTGGCAGCAGAAGATGGGTATGTCATCATGACAGCCCGAACCCTATAATGGATGGCGGATCTCCGAGGACTAGCCTACTAGGAGACCTGTATCATCTGAGGGTTAACGATCATCAAGACACTGTATGCCATTAAGGCGGTTAATATTCACTCGGGGAGTGATTACTTAAAATGACCTGACCTGGTGTAGTTGAAACGGCATCAAAAACCTCTTGAAACAGCGTGGCCATGAAATAGCACGGGAGCTTGCGCACCAGTTTAGAAGGCAACAAGGTGAATGGGGCTATGCATGTGCCGTCTAGGGCATGCGTCTTATATGGGTGAAACGACAACAGTCGTTATGAAATGGGCTAAGTGGGTTACATGCACACGTGGGAGTCATGCACACATGATGGCCAACTTGCGCACCTATACTTATGCAAGCATAACCCACGAATGGACCAGCGACTGATGGTGTTTGTATGATCTGGTAGCTAATCTAATATGCATATAAGCTTATTCATGTACCTTATTAAGTGGGGAGGCGGCAAGTCTACGGTGTAGTGGAGTGGGATGGCGGCAGCATATGCATGGTTGGTTTAGGCAATAGTGCAAGCATGCATCATGTATAAACACATATGTATATGTGCATGAATGATATGACGTGAGGTGCAAAGGAAAAGCGGGTGACACAGCGTGCTATTTGGAGGAGGCTGATACGTGGTGAAGAGATAGGGGGTCTGAAATGGCGTGGGTGAACCCACACCAGATCAGCATCCTAAACCCAAAAAAATGGGAAAATAGAGCATCGAAAAAAAGGAAAAATAATCCATAAAAGAATTTATTTACTCCTTTGTGAGCATACTGAGACTGCATGTAAGAAATATAGATGAATCTCTTGGTTTGGACGGGGCTGAATTTCAAGAAATGGAGACCTCGATGCTACAAATGTTCAAGATGGCGAACACAAATAGACAGACATGAAATTAAAAGCACTGGATCAATTTTCCCCTCTATCTAGGTGTTCAGGGACCACCTCTGGGAGGTTTGACGAATCCCTAGCATCTCATGGGGATTTAGATCATAGAAGACTATTGGGAGACACTCAACATGTATAGCCCCGAAGGGGCAGCTCATCCAATCCAGGGATACGCCCTGGCTGTTATATAAACATAGAACGAGGGGAAGGGGAAAACATGGATCAAATAATTAGAAAAGGAAGGCCAGCTCTGATTCTTTAATTGCCTTTCCCAGGGACTTTACATGACTTAAAAAATCTAAAAAAAAGAATTACATAAGTCAGACGAAGGGGAACAATGGGGAAAGGGATGTTGTAGCCCAGAGCGGGCAAGATTTGACGGGGAACCCACCTTTTACAGTAAGAAATCTCTGATCTCTCCCCTTTCTCGCTATCTTTTGGAGTTTGCGAGCTCTCCTCTCCCTCCTTTCTTTTCTCTCTTCCTAGCCTTTTCTGTTCTCCGCCATGTTGACACCCATTTTTTGCCTTTAAGTTGAGTCATTTTCTTATCCTCATTTTTGATGTCTCAAGTTGTCCACCACTCGTTGGGCCATTTCTAGGCATTTCTTTGGGCTCATTTTATGGGTATTTTCTCCTGACTGGACTTGGTCTTGAATTTGCTTGAGTTTAGGCTTAATGGGCCTTGATTTAACCTGGTCTTTGGGGTGAATGGGCTTATTTATCCCATTTTTATTATTTTCCACCGCCCACCTAAAACATGGTCTAGCGATAGACCGTTTAGTGATGGTCGGCGGTCTATTATAAGACCGTTTTGTGGCCCAGAGCCCTACAATGGCTTAGCCTCTTGATAAAATGGATATTTATCTATTATTATTATTTTTTCACTGACACCCTTATTTGCGGTCTCCATTTAGATCATTTTAGTGAAGGCGGCGGTCCATCATGTGACTGTTTTATGAGCCAGAGTCCTACGTCGGTCTATTTTTCGGATATATGACTATTTATCTCACTTTTACTATTTTCCACCAACACCAGTGGAACGGTCTCGCGATGGGCCATGTAATTCATTAGGCGGTCTATCGAAGGACCATTTTTCAATTAAGAGTCCTACGCTGGCTGATTTGATTTATTCTGTGGATAAATAGCCCTATTTATCTTTTATTTATTTTCCATCGACACCTTGATACGCGGTCGGACAATAGACCGTTTAGTGACTTCTGCGGCCTATCGGCCGACCGCATTTCAAGGCCGAGATCTTTGTTCAGCCAACTTTTCCCTCTCCACCCGTGGTTAAACTTGTTACTTCATCCACTTTTTTCTCCATAGATTCTTAGCCAAATTTAGTGTCGTTTGATCCTGGTAAAAGCTGGGAGTGTTATCTCCATTTTATCCAAAAGAATCTGAGGCTAATTCCCATCGAAAATCCCTTAATTCGAGCTGGTCTTCAAGGGTCTATAAATAGCACCCATAGTCCAAGCTTGTGAAATGGGGGAGATTTTGGAGATCGCGTCGAAGTACTGCCGGATTCTTTAGCGAAGTCCAGCCAGGGAGGAAGGCTTTCCACATCCTCTAAGCCTTCGGTCCAGGGAGTGGTTCATTTTGTTGTGTTCTTTGAGTCGTAGTTAATCATTTTGGTCACTTGTTCATCATCGCATCACCATTTTTCTTCACTCCCCCTCCCATTTTACTGTCATTCTCGCATTTCTTCACCCTCCTATTATTTTCCTATGCCCCATAGGGGTTAAAAAACTCAACACCCCTAGGTACACGCCCTTCCATTTATGCATTTCGTCTTCCATTCACATTCATAGATATTACACTTCCATAAACTCACTTGGGCTGTTTTTCTTTGGTTATTGGTGTTGTTTTGTAGGTCAACGGGCATTTTAGCATAAGGCCCATCCCTCCTAGCCGGACGGAAGGGGTGGAGGATTGAGTTCCTCGGGTCGGGATCTGGAAGCTTTGCGGTCCACCTCTGACCGTCTACCACAGTTTGCAGTCTTCCCTAGACCATCTCTCTTCTGTTTGTGGCCGATTGAAGGCCATCCAAGCTCCACACCAAGCCTTCTTCCCGCGTTTTGCTTCAGTGCTGGTAGCGGCCTGTCGTCCGGTCATCTTCACCATTCGACGGTCATCAGGAGATCACCTTCTTCCTGCGCCAGCACTGCATTGTCTGGGCGAGTGGCTCTCCCTTTTTCCAAGGTACGTACTACGCCTCTCTTTGCACTAGTCACCTTGGTGTAGATCACAATCAAATAATGTGTGTGGGTGATTGATTTTATCGTGTTATCTATTTCTGGCCATGTACTATTTAGCACATCCATTCACTCACACACCCACACATGCCTTTCTTTAGTACTGGAGAGGAGGAAAAATGTATCTACACCCCTTTTTTGGCGATCATGGTGGGACAGCCTTGTGCCCATCGTGCTTCTGACATTGTTGACCTGTTCCTCTGTGTTTGTGTGAGTTAGTTTTTAGCCTCCTCGGAGTCGCCGATTTATTTTCTGTCGTTCACTGTTCCCTGGGTTGGTTGCGGTCCTCTGTGGGCTATTTATGGTATCCAGTATCCAGTCAATAGACCATTTTGTTCAACCTCAGGTACGTCCATCTCCCCCACTCCTGTCATTTCCATTTTGTGTCCTTGTTATTTGTTGCGATCCTCTATGGGCCATCTCCGGTATTCAACGGTCGCTCGATAGACTACTTTCCTCTGTCTCAGGTATGTTTCTATCGTTTACATTGCTGTGACTCTGCTACCTTTTGCGGCCCTGTTAGGGCCATCGTATCCAAGTGGCGGTCATTTGGCAGACCGCATATTTCACTCAGGTACGCTATGGCTTTTCCTACTATTATTTATTTTGGTTCTTGTTAGTAACTGCTCCCTATCATACTGTGGTCCTTCGCAGGGTTATTTTCCCTCCCTGCGCGGTCTCCCATCAGACCACTATTTGGCTACAGTGCACCCTGAGGTTTATATTTGTGTTCTATTTTCCATCATTACAATATTTGTTTTGGGTGCTATTCATCTCCCCCTGGATGTCAATTATATTTGTACTATCATTATCGTATTTGCAGCATTGTGTGATCATTGCTTGTTAGTTTTTAGGCTAGAATTTGCATGCACTCCGGTGCACATAGGACCATATATTTTTACCATAGTAGTTTCATACCTACCTTGGTAGGAGATCCTCTCGTTTTCATATTCCTTGGAGCTGACTAGGTGATCCTATCCAGGACCTCCGTAAGTCCCCGTGAGCTGTGAATTTTCACACGGACGTTGGGCAGATTGTACTGTTACCACCCCCAGTCTTGGTTGCATCCGTGAGGAAGCTACATTGTCGTCATTTTTGATCGTCTACTTTTGCCTTTTGTTCATCTTCTTCTACGAGTTTATTTTACATCATCTTGTTACCCTCTGAGGTCACTTAGAGGAAGGGAGAGGTTCTCTAGCTTTCCCTCCATCGTGTTTGGAGGAAGAGAGGATTGATCCTCTGGTTTGTAGGTTGCTGGGTGCAGCCTACGGAGTTCCCATTGCGGGTTGCGAAGCAAGGGAGGTTGGTCCTCTGGTACTGATCTTGCTGGAGCATGATCAGGGTTCAGTTCCTGTCGGTTGCAGGATCTGAGTTGAGGGATTTGTTTCCCTTGTGTCAAGCTATTAGGCGGCGTATGTTTATAGACTAAGTCTACAGATTATTTTTGGTTAGTGTAAGGAAACCTTACTCTAGGGGAGTAAGGGGTGGACGTAGATTATAGAACGCAATCAAACCACCTTAAAAAGCTCTCTGTCTTCATTGTGTGGTTTGCTCGTCTGATCTTTCATTCTCGATCCTAACTCGTTAATTGTTTGATATATTACGCCTCTATGTCACTGGCTTGATTAGGGTCTGCATTTTTGTCTGTTCAGTGGTTAGACTGTGGGTATTTCTCTTCTACGTTTCAAGTATTCGTAAGCTGTTCTTATCGAATTTTAGAATCGAGAGTGATATATTCAACCCCCCCTTCTAGCTCACCTTCCTCTCGAACTATCAATTGGTATCAGAGTAGGTTACTCATTATGTGGTCCAACGGCCAGGGTAACTCTAGATCTAATGGTCCTCGCAGTTTTATGGCTGAGGGACAGTCTATTAGCCGCCCTCCTTTCTTTGATGGTAACAACTACTTTTTCTGGAAAAATAGGATGGAGGTGTTTATCAGAGCCCAGAGCCACAAACTCTGGAGGGTGATCACCACAGGGCCATACGAACTTCCACCAAATGAAGATGCGTGGACAGAGGAACAAATCAAGATCTCACCCCTTAACTGGATGGCTCTGAATATCATCCAGTGTGTAGTTCACTCGGACGAATATGCTCGGATCTCAGCATGCAAGACTGCCAAGAAGATGTGGGATGAATTAGAGCTGATCTACGAAGGTACATCCCAAGTGAAAAACTCCAAGGTAAATATGCTTACCTCTGAGTATGAGTTGTTTAAGATGAGATCAGAGGAAACTATCATAGACATGTATGCTAGGCTATCTCTGATCACTAATAACCTTAGAGAGCTTGGGAAACAAATTACTGAAGGGGATGTTGTCGGGAAGATTCTTAGATCGTTATCCCTTGCATGGCACACTAAGGCCATTGTGATAGAGGAGTCTAGGGATCTGACGAAACTGACAGTAACTGAGCTAATAGTAATGACCCAGAGCTCTGGGTACTGATAACCCGATAATATCAGATTACCACTACCAAGAACTGGGGACGCCACCCAAAAGGTTGATGAGGCCTCTGAAGGGTTAGTGGAGTTTGTCGAGGAGTTGTATAACGAATTGGGATTACAAGGGCGAGAAACCAAGAACACAGATCATAACGCACCAAGCATGGGACGTTATGTTCAGTATAACGTGCCTCCCATGGCCCATTATACAAACTGAACAGTGAAATGTAACCAGAAACGTAGGCATAACGCGTCAAGCATGGGGCATTATGCTGAGTATAATGCGCCTCCCATGGCCCGTTATACTCACCCGAACTAAAATCAGAAATCACAGAAACATAACGCACCAAGGCTAGTGCGTTATGAAGATATAACGCATGGGTCTAAGCCCGTTAAAGTCACCCGAACGCCAATAATCAACAGAAAATCTATAGTTTTAATGCATAATATAACGCACAAGATCTGGGGCGTTATATGACAATGACGGATCTACCTACATCGCTATGCTAACCGCCTTACTGGGTCAACGGTCAAACAAATGGTCAATGGTCAAATGATGGACCTGGGGGAGTTCGTCAAAGGGCAAACCACTCTCCTTGCTATGGCGTTAGCCCTACGTCAAACAAAGTACTTCGATGCACGACTTTATGTTCGAGTTGATGAATATACTATCTTTGGTTTAAACCTTCCATCTTTACTAATGAATAAACCACTCCTTTTGCTTTGGTGTTAACCCCACGTCAATGAACAAACTACTTCGGCATACGACTTTATGTTCGAGCTGATGAATACACTACGTACCTTTGGTTTAGACATTTCATTTTTACCAATGAATAAACCACTTTATTTGTTTTGGCATTAACCCCATGTCAACGAATAAATTACTTCTGTGTTTGACTTCATGTCCGAGCCGATAAATACACTATCTTTGGTTTAAACCTTCCATTTATGTCAATGAATAAACCATTCTCTTTACTTTGGAATTAACACCATGCCAATGATCAAACCATTTTGACATTAGACACCTCATTTAAAGTCGATGATTATACTGCCCTAACCTAAACCTTCTGCCTAAACTAATGAACGAAACAATTTCCTTGCTTTGGCATTAATCCAATGCCAATGATCAAACTACTTCAGCGTTAGACATCTCGTCCGAGTCGACGAATGCATTACCCTTGGCCTAGACCTTTCGTTTAAGCCAATGAATAAGCTATCTTCCTTGCTTTGATATTAACCCCATGCTAATGATCAAACTATTTCGACATCAGACACTTCATCTAAGCCGATCACCACATTACTCTTGGCCTAGACCTTCTGTCTAAGCCAATGAATAACCATCTTCCTTGCTTTAGCATTAACCCCATACCAATGATTAAGTCATTTTGGCATTAGATGTTTCATCCTACGCCAATGAACATACGACCTTTCTCGTGGGCCTTCTGTCTGAGCTAATGAATCAGCCATTTTTCTTTGCTTGACACTAACCCCCCATGCAATCAGTGGGCCGTTGCGGTCGGCGTGGTGGAGCGACCCCCTCATCCCTTCGTTAAAGAGGTGAGCACTCTCTTGTACCCCCACTC
Organism: Amorphophallus titanum; assembly: GCA_024336825.1. Lineage (NCBI taxonomy): Eukaryota > Viridiplantae > Streptophyta > Magnoliopsida > Alismatales > Araceae > Amorphophallus > Amorphophallus titanum. Next base: position 4,642,163 of record JANBPO010002057.1, read on the forward strand.
TAGCTATTCATTAAAAAGAAGAAAAAAAATGAAATGAGGACATTCTCACACAATTCTGTGGCACATCTCAAGGAAGCCTGCTTTTATTCCTCAAAACTTGTGCTACATGAACTTTGGAGGATACCTCTGCCATACACCAACTGCAAAAACAAAAAAAAGAAGAAAAGAGAAAGAAAAGGCACATGGCCTAGGGTGTCATAGGCCCTCGAAAATCTCATCAAAAGGAAATACACCTACAAAAGGGAAGGCTCGCCACCTCAGCCAGCTGCTCCTCTTGTGCTTGAAGTCTGACTAGCTCGGATTGGCCCTTCCCTCAGCTATAATGACTCTGTCTACTTTTGTGGCCTAGGTCGTCGCTGCAGAGATATTTTCCTCTCTTTCACTCCTTTCCTTTCTTTCAAATCAAGATATACAAATAAAATGATAAAAAGTGGAAAAGAGCGTGAACAAATTATGACCGCCACCAAGACACTAGGTGCAAAAGAATAGCACCACGTACCTTGGAAAAGGGGAGACGGATGAAGACACTTGCCAAGGTGCAGCGCTGGTACGAGATGAACACGGTCCAGTAGGGACTGCTCAAAGACGTAGACGGCCGATCCACACGCCGCTTACAGCGCTGGAGAGGAACGCGGGAAGAAGACTGACTGGCACTGAAATGGTCCGTGATAGGGCGCAGGAAGGAGATGAATGGTCTGTGCAAGACCGTGTACCCTTCAAACGGACGAAGATGGACCGTGTAACGCTGTCAGACTCCAAGTGATGGAACTTGATCCTCCACCCCTTCCGGCCAGCCAGAGGGGATGGGCCTCGTGCTAAAACTCCTGTTGACCTGCAAAACAAAGCAAAGAATCAGAAAATGCAACCCAAATCAGTCTATGGATGTGTAATATCTATAGAACAAATGAAGAACTAAACTCATAAACGAAATGGGGGATACCTGGGGGGCTTGGTTTTACCAACATAAACTTTGAATCCTCCTCCTTCAGTAGGCAATGTGAGCAGAGGTGCAGTAGTCAAACAATCTTTCAAAGTCTGGAAGCTTTTCTCACATTCGTCAAACCATATATAAGGAATCTCTATTAGTTTGGGTGCGCCAGATTCAGAGGGGGGGTGAATGAATCCTTCTTGCAAAAGCCTTGACCACTTAAAAATTTATCTAACTATCAATGAAGTAGGATTAAAATGAACTAAACTGACCCAATGAAAACCTATTGAGAAATAGTGGCTCAGCAGTTATCTGGGTAAGTAACTAGAACAACATGGGTGCTCCCAATGTTGAACAGGTGGAGAATTGGCGATCTAAAACCCACTGAGCAGCCAAGACAACTATTGAGCTAACTTCTAGCCAACTCAACAGAAATCAAAAGGTTGATGTGCACATGACCTGCTAGCTGAATAGGAAGAACAGGTTGAACGGCCTAAGCATCCATCTAGCGAGAAACAAGTAATACAATCAAACCACAGTGCACAAGGAACTTTTTAGGTGGTTCGGTCCTCCAGACCTACATCCACCCCACACTCAACCCGAGTATGGCTTCACTGCTGCGCAACACAGCTTGCGTCCGCTGGACATCACAGCTTGCCTACAAACTACTGAGCAACACAGCTTGCTGTCCAGAGGATACCACACCTCTGCTCGCTGGGGATTACAGCTTCACCGGTCCAGAGAAATCCTCCTCTGCCCGCTGAGCCTCACAGCTTGCTCCGCTGACAAACAGCTTGAAGAAAGGGTAAAAGGAAAATAAGAATGGGAAAAACACAGCAATCGGAAAGCTACAAATGGTAAAGTACAAATATGGCTCTTGATGAGCTGATTGGCCTGGATTTGATACATGGTCCAGTATAGACTGATCTTCTCTTCAACCACTCTCTCTTCCACTGATCTCCTTCTTCTTCTATTCCCTCTTCTTCTATTCCTTCTTCTTCTTCTACTCTTGCTCTCTACTACTCTCTCTCTTTCTTTTTCTCTGTTGAACTCTCCTCTTTCTTTTCTCTGCTAAACTCTCCTCTTTCTTTTCTCTGCTCTCCTCTCTGGATCTCAGATGTCTTCTTTTCGATCTCCCCCTTCTAGAAATCTTCTGTGAGAGTCTTCTCTGCCTTGTTAATTGTAAGAGGGATGTCCTCTTTTATATATAACTTCACTCTCAGGATGTCCTAGACATATGGAGAGCTTGTTCCCCTCTTCTCTAAGAAATCCACGTGTCAGCTTCCAGGGCTCCGGGATCACATGCCAGCCTTATCCTCATCGAGTGAAGACCTGTCAAAGAATAGAAAGATTAGTTCAATTGACAATATACTGAAAGAGAAAAAGATGCACGGGGTATGACATGCTCGGACTTATAACAATGGCTTAGCTACAGTGTCACACCATCTTCAACATGCAGAGAGCCAAAATGTGCACGGGGTATGATGTGCACGGACTTGCTTACCAAGCCATGGGCATTGTGAAACATAGACAGAACATGCTCGGATGCATATTTCACACAGAAATGAACGGACTTGTGTCGTGCTAGGGAAAAGACATGCACGGGGTTGACCTCAAAGAAGAATATGCACGGGGTTAAACGTGCACGGACTTGTGTTCAACGAACAGATAACTAGAGATATGCACCGGGTTTGATGTGCACAGACATGATGAAGGTGTGCACAGACTTGGGATACCACCCAATCAACAATATACTAAGTCTAGGATGTGCACGGGGTTTGACTTACACGGACCCTGTGAAGACATGCAAGGACTTTGAATGAGACACAAAACCTGCACAGGGTTTTACTTCCATGGACCATATGAAGGTAAAATCTGCACGGACTTTAGATGCAAGACGTGCACGGACTTTAGATGCAAGATGTGCACGGACTTTAACAAGCAATCCCAACAGAATTTTGACTAAGTCCAAAATGTGCACGGACTAAATAGTGGCCCTCGGGGTATCCTTGAGACCATCTTCGAAGTAGTGAGCTTTGAGGAGAGCATTCCAGTGGGATGTTGTTGGGCGAGTCCGGCACTTCATCAGACGACGAATCCCTGCAGGCTCGCCGCCAACTCTTAATCCTCAGGAGGGACCCTCCACCGGCTCCTTGGCGGCCTGGCTGGAACCGGTGGCGAATGGTCCCATTTTCGAGCAATATCGGAATGGGTACTTGGACGGCTGGCATGAGGCCTTGGAGAAGGTCAACTGCCTGTACGCCGACCGGGGAGTCTTACTCCTTGAGTCGGATAGGTTTCGTCCTTGAGAGGACGATAGATGGCCTTGTATTCCCTTCTCCTTCGCTTGTTTTCCTCCGCCGTCTTATTATTGTGTAGTAGTAACCGTCCCTTTTGCACTTGCAGGTACGTGATGAGGTGCTTCCCTGAGTTGAGGGATGTGCTTTACCACCGACAGAGGGCGTCAGATGGGGTAGCAGACCTCGTCTTCCAGTTTGCAGGCATGGCCAGCGTGTTGGGTCAGCTCTTGTTATGGGTAAATCTCGTTGCTCCACGACCCCCCGTCGGTCCGCTCTTGCGGATTAAAAGGGATCTGAGGTGTCCCTAGTTGGTCCGCTTTCGCGAAACAAAAGGGATGCGAGGTGTCCCTCTTCTTTGGCATAGGCACTTTCCACTGTTGGTCTGTTGTCACGGAACAAGCATGCTGGGGGAAGGTCGGCTACTACCGCTATGGGAGGTTGGAGGCGGGATCATGTCCCCCCTTTTCTTTCTTACATATCTGTAAGATGGCTTCAAGAAAGCCTTTTTGACACTCGGGCAATCTTTGTATCTTGACCGAGGGATGAGATCTCTTGTATTCTTTGTATCTTGACTTAAGGAATAAAACTCCTCTGGATTTGTTTTGAACATGTATCTTTTGATGAAAAGACGTTCGCATAATATGCTTCTGGTTGCCCCTCTATGCGCGTGTACTCGCGATACTTGTATCTTCTCTTTGGTGGACCAGTCCATTGTTGTTTGTTTGTGAGGGGACGTCTGTCTGTCTCTAAGGGACCATTGGGTCTCCTTCTGATTTTTGAGGGGAGTTGTGCTCGCCTCTAGGAAACCCTTTGGGTTACCTCTCCATTTTCAAGGGGAGCGGTGCTCGCCTCTAGGAAACCCTTTGGGTTACCTCTCCATTTTCAAGGGGAGCGGTGCTCGCCTCTAGGAAACCCATTGGGTTACCTCTCCATTTTCAAGGGGAGCGATGCTCGCCTCTAGGGAACCTGTAGGTTAGTTTTCAAGGGGAGAGATGCTCGCCTCTAGGGAACCTGTAACTCGCCTCTAGGGAACCCGTAGATTACCTTCTCGTTTTCAAGGGAACAATACTCGCCTCTAGGGCTCCCGTAGGTTACCTTCTCGTTTTCAAGGGGAGCGGTGCTCGCCTCTAGGGCTCCCGTAGGTTACCTTCTCGTTTTCAAAGAGCAGTGCTCGCCTCTAGGGAACCCGTAGGTTACCTCTCAGTGATGCGTAGGTAACTTACCTTAGTGGAGTACAACTGGTGATGATTTATTGAAAAATTTTCCTGAGGTTGACGGAGTTCCACGCCCTAGGTATCTCTTCCCCCCCTGCGTCACTAGCATGTACGCTCCTTTGTTGAGTGCTTCTGCTACCCTGTACGGGCCTTCCCAGTTTAGTGCGAGCTTTTCGGTGGCCCCCCTTGGGTCAGCCACACTTGCTCGCGGCAGTACCAAGTCTCCAGGGAAGAAGTGTCGCTCTTTGACTCGGGCATTGTAATATTGAGCCAATTTTTGTTGAAATGCTACGAGCTTTACTTGGGCGTTGGCTCTCTCTTCCTCGAGCAGGTCCAAGTTTTCTCGCATCGCCTGGTTGTTTCTGGCCTCATCGAAGTGTCCCACTCTCAGTGAGGGGTTGGAGATCTCCACTGGTACCACTGCTTCATTATATCTTTTAATATTTAAAAGTTAAGACATCATTTGTCAACTATTGTTGGGTGGATTCCACTTATTAGGATTCCCGGAGGCCCCTTCCCAAACGAGTTATTTAAATCCCCTACGCTTTCGGGCTTTGCACAACGACAACGGACGAAAAATTTCAGAGAAAAGCGGCTCGTAGGCCGTCGTTTTCGGAGGATGACGTGCTTTTTAATGCAACCTTCGACCCCCACTCCGTTCCGTTGCGTTCCGTTTTGGAATCGTGTGGACGGTAGCAACCTCTGAGCCGGCCTCTCCGTTCCGTCCCAACAGCCACGTTTGGGGCGCTACAGCATCATCATCATGTCACAACGCGGCTAGCGTGTGGCAGTCGCAGCAGTAGCAGCAGTCAGCATGGCGAAGAACGGCGCGGGAGCTCTCTCTCTCTTCTTCTTCCTCGTCCTCGTCCTGGCCTCCCGCTTCCTCACCGGCGCCGCGGAGGGCCCAGGTGCTCCTGCTGCTCTCTCCTCCTTTGTCACGGCACCCCATGCCCGGGAGGCCGTCGGCTCTGGTTTCTTATGTTTTCAATGTTGAGATAACGCCGTCGTTCTAGCCGTCGTTGTCGCCCTTCTTGTCGTCGCTGTTGTTGTGATTATTCTAATGCTTGGTTGGAGGGGGGGTTGGGAAATATGGAACAAATGATGGCATGCCAGCCATGAGAGGCTTCGATCTGGTGTTTCGGGTAGAGAAATTGTAAAGAAACGGAGAGAAATATAATAGTACAGCTCGTCTAGGGTTTGGTGGGGGGTGGGGGGAAGAAAATGAGGCGGTGTTGGTTGGTTGTGGGTAGTTTTGCTGCTGCTGGGTTACCCGAGGGAGAACATATGGTTTTGCGACAAGTGGTTCTGTCTCTTTCTTCTTGTGTGATGTTGAGACCGTGTCTGTTAACGTGTGAACCCTAAATAAATGCATAGGCATTTCAAATTCAACGTAGCTTTTGCATCCGTGGTGGGTAACCGTTCCTACAGTTCCCTAAGATTCCGTCTTTGAATTGACCATCATCTGGGGATGGTCTTATAATCTGATGGTTACTAAGGATTTACCATTCATGCAGCATACGGAGAACTTTGTAATTTTTTTCCCCCAAGTCTGTGACTGGGAGATTGTTAAATCAGAAACAATTTTCTTGTCTGACACCGATACCTAGTTAGTGTAACACCACTTGGAAAATGCACAGGTAGCTGCCACAACCACAAGTGACTTATGCCTCCGTGCTGCACCATGTTTCTTGCATATCTTCAGGCTAGCTATTGGATTTCTAGGATTCTCGTGACGTTGGTTCTCTCCTACATTCCCAAGGGTATCCATTACACTTTATAAGTGAGGTTCTAATTATTAGTTCAATGTAATAAAAGGGGAAACATTCTTTCTTTAGTGATCTGAGACCTGCCTAAACATTTGAATGTTGATCGATACTGCAAAGAATGTGAATTCAATTCAAAAGGGTCCGATCGTTCTTTTGTCATCAAAAAGATAGCTGAGCAATATGTGATAAACATTATTTTCCCTCTAAAGAGTACCTTAGGATTAAGCTATCGGGTAAAATTGAGGTGCATTTACTTTTAGTAAAATGCGTTTAGGTCATATCTAAAAACTGGGCATTTTGTCTAGTGGTATGATTCTCGCTTTGGGTGCGAGAGGTCCCGAGTTCAATTCTCGGAATGCCCCTATGACAATCTTTTTTTGTTTGTTCTATGTGGTTGACCTCAGGTAGAGGGTTCAATCCCAACTCAGATTCTTGTATGTATTGTTGTATCGACTTGTATTGTTTTTTGGCTCAATTTGGTGGACTTTAGTCCACCATAATCCCATGGTAGCAATAAATCAAGTAAGAGAACCCTGTGATAATCTTTTCTTGTTCTATATGGTTGGCTTTTGGTAGAGGGTTGAAGCCTAACTCAGATTCTTGTATTTGTTGTTGTAGTATATTTTTCGAGTGTAAATAGACTGGCACGCCCGATGGGATCTTTCCCGCCTTTCATCTTTTTACCAAGAATTGCTGCACTTCAATAAAGGCTCTGACCTCCCTTCTCTGCCCCTTCCAGGAGAGAGCGAGGAGAGGACTCCAGCACCGAAGGCGCGTTCTCTTCATCGAAGTCTTCAGCCTACGCAATGGTGGCTGTTACATACGGACCTCTCGTCATCGCCAATCATGCTGGACACGGCTACTTGGCAACCCCAATCGTATTTGGGGATTTTTCAGCTGTCGTGGGGTCCCCCTTCTTCATAGGGGTGGTCCCCGCCCCTCCAGAAGTTTTTGCCGCACCAGCTTCTGCAGCTGCCGAGGGCAACGGGTCCCGCTCTCAGCCTGGCCGAGTCTTCTCGGTCCATGCCATTTCTTCTTATACCGTCCCCGCGAAATGGGGGCGACAACGAATCCGTCAAAGCCGGAAGCCTGCGGCGAAACTCTCCAGGTCTGGGAAGGCCGTCTTGGTTGGGAGCATTCGCGTCCGACTAGACGGTGTTGGGCCGAGCCTACATCGAGACAACCCCGTCCCGACCATATCAACTTCTAACCGCTTCGCCCTCCTTCGCCGAGTGCAAGAGGACAAGCCAGACTTCAAAGTGAAGTCTAAGTCTAAATATGGGAGCAGCAAAATTCAACAATGCTCCTGGAAGATGAAGAAAATTTGGGTCACCAAGTCGGAGGCCCATCAAATCAAACGAGCCAGGGCAAATAAGCCCGACCAAGCTCAATTTCTTCACCAAACACCTGGTCGGACAACTCAGGATGTTAGCCTCTCGCCCCTCCAAGGGAGGAAGAGAAAAGGGGTTTATCGAAAATCCAACTTTGCTCCCCGAAGTTCGGAGCTTGGTCAAAACCCGAGACGGCCATTGGTGCCCAAATGTTACTTAATCGGGTTTTAGTATTTGATAGACTGGCGAAGGCCCCTTCAACACGGCCGTCAGTCTTTGACAGATTGGGGGCATCCTCCCGTATAGGGCTGCAGCCCCTGAAGAAGCGGAGAACGGTCCGGCTCTCGGACACCGGGGATAGCATGAAGGTATATACTTGCTATACCTCCGGCACGGAAGCAGTGGCTCCCGCCAACAATCCTGCCAGTTTAAATGAACCTGCCCGGTCAAGTGATCCCAATCCAGCAGGCGACGCGGTATATCTTAATACCAGAACGGCCGTGAGAAGGAACCTCCAAGCCCAATACAGTGGCCATGCAGGGACCTCTAGCCAGGGACCGTACCGGGACCACAATCCTGACCAGGCCCGAAATCAAGAGGTCAACTTCGCTCAAGAAGAAAATGACCCCGACGAGGTCAGGAGCACTCGTGGAGAAGTGGGAGGCCAACCCATTGGTGGTTATGTCAACCCAATTTTTGAGCCACCTACAATGGCAACGTTTCAAGCCATGTCTGACGACGCTAAACTCGAAACCATGCAGTGTTGGCACATAGAAATGACCAACCTCATGTTGGAACTGAAGCGCCAGATGAACTTGACTGCTCCAAGGCTCTTAACACCAATTCATGATCAAGGCCTTCGGCGAGAGCAGCCGCTACGCAATCCCCCTGCAAATGAGCGACAGGTAGGTGTCCCCTACCCGGGAGCCATTGAAACAAGTGCTGAGGCACCTCGGGCTCCCCCAAATGCTCAGTCTTTCCGAGCCTAGCCGGTTGAAGACGTTATTGCCCAACGACGGTTGATAGAGAAAATTGCTGAAGACAAGTTCGCCCAGCGGGGCGAGGATATGGCCACTATTGATTTGTACATTGTGCCTTATCCCCTTCATCATCAATTTAAGAAGTTACCGCCGCATTGCCCGAAGGCACCTAAAATGCAAAAGTTCAACGGGCTGGGGTCCCCCCACGAACATTTGGCCTACTATATAACATTATAACGGCCATGGGCGATCTTGCAGTCGAGGCCCCTGATGGACCATTTATGTCATTAAGTGGCCCATAGTTTGACCATTTATGGTCTATGCCCTCTAGCAGCCCTTCACTAGACCGCTTATGTTGTCTAGCGGCCATGTAAGCGACCATTTATGTCCCAGGGTGTGGATTTTCGTTGGTTGACTTCCATTCATCTTGGCTTAGCCTTCTGGTTCACCCATTGTCCCGTGGTTGTCTCTTGACATCCTATGAGGGCCGTGACTAGGTTATAAGGTAGCCAGGAGTGCCTTTCCATCGAGCAGTCTTCCGTACTACTTTGGGTTCTAGTCAACCCGGTGAGATCCAGTGGTTGACATGTGACCTTATGAGTGTCTTGACTATTCAGACTAGACTGAGACATGGTTCTGGATGCCTAGAAGTGCTATCTTACCTCGGCTTACGTATCCAGATGCTTCGAGGGTTTTGGTGATTCCCTCAGGTCTCTATGTTTCATTTTATACGGATGTGTCATTTTCCTGTGGCTTAGGATTAGGCCGATTGTTGGCTTGTCACCGCCATTGTGCAACGATCTTGACCTCGAGTCATGAGGCTTAAGGATCGTTGTGTTAGCAGGTCTAGTTGTCTATCCTGAGTCTAGTGACAGTCTTGCGTGCTGCCTTGTGCTTGGTGCTTCGTAGTACGTGGGACAGTGGGTGCTAGCCTGTCTGTACTCTAGCACTCGTGTTTCAGAGTCTCTGTGTCTAGTGAGCCTCCACTGGTCGTAGCCCGATGACCTGGAGTGTCGGCCCACCTGGGAGTGATGGCGGGGTAGTTCCCGACTCAGACGATTTTTAGGCTAATTTTCGTGGGCTCCCTTGCTTGGCAGTAGCATCCTATTGGGGGAGAAAACTAGCTAGAGGCCTGGCTCAAGGCATTGAGCTTGTGTGTGCACACGTGGTCAGGGGCGTTTGGACGAACACCGACGGGCGTGACCCTGACTAGTCACTCGTTACTGTAGTTCCTGATTCCGTTCAGTGAGTATCTCAGTCTCCGCCGTCTTGGGCGTCCGCAGCGAGATAATTGTGGCACAGTGTAAGACGTCAGTGGATGCATCTGGCTGTTCTTCTAATAAGGAGGTGCTTCTGTCACGTGATGCGTGACTCCCGTATTTCTCGTGCTTCGTGTCGTGACCTTCTCGGGTTAGTCTTCTCTTGGCTTTACCCGAGGTCAACTTCGTGTAGCGTACATGACGCTCTAGTCGTGTATGCGCTAGTGGTTCTGGTCTATGTAGGTCGTTTGTTAGGGGTTTTGCCTGTCCTTGTAGGCCTTATCTTTAGACCTGGTGCCTGATTGACGGATCGGTAACTCCTGACTTTGCGAGATCAAGGTTCACACTTCTGTTGTCATTTGGAGTAGCTTAGGGAACTGTGCTTTGTCCGGTAACTGTGTTTTTGTCCTTTACGACTTTTTCCTTTTCTTTTAGCTGCTTCTACTCCTTTTACAGCTTTCTTTTACAACTTTCCTAGTGTAGTTTAGTACTGCTTCTCCTGCTTTACTACTACCTGTTATTTTGTTATTCCGTGTTACTGCGTTGTTTCCAGTGGGGATCCACGTGACCCCTACTGAGCTAGTGACACGAGGCTCACCCCTGATTTTCAGGTGTGGTCATCGTGCTTCTTCCTCGTGGTCCATGGGCGGTGTCGGTTCGTAGTTGCCAGCGTTACCTGCGTCGGGCTTCCCTGGACTTCAGTGTATGTTCTCTTTTCTGTTAGACTGTACTTGTCTTTCCTTTGGACTGGACTCTGTTGTTAAATTAAATTATTAATTAAAAAGTAATTTTATTTTTACTACTTTAGCAACCCTGATTATGAAATTTAATTACTTACTGTTATATCTGGGGCTTCAATGTACTCTGCACACTCCTTTATATCCCTTCAGAGCTTTTATCGCTCTTGGGAGGCTTCACAGATTCCAAGTGGTATCGGGTCTACTCGGTATTCCTATGGGTCAGACGGGTCATTGGCGTGATAATCCATGCAAAGTCTTGAATGAATCTTTGATAATAACCAGAAAGACTTAGAAAACTTCTGATCTCAGTCACAGTCCTTGGTCTCTGCCATTGAAGAACAGCCTCAATTTTAGCTGGATCAACTGCAACTCAATCGCCAGAAATCACATGGCCGAGAAAATGAACTTCCCGAAGCCAAAACTCACACTTGCTAAATTTTACATAGAGCTCGTGATCTCATAGAGTTTGTGATGTGACACCACTCCTTGGACCTAGCAAGCAAGCGCGAATGGAACGGCGGACTCACTCGCATAGCGCACACCCAGGTCTGTAGGTGGACCGGCGATGGGGGATGTGACGCGGGATGAACCCGGTCGAGATGCGGGACGAACCCTGTCGAGACGCGGGACCCTAAGCCAGCAATCAACTGAGTGCAAGTCAGCCTATGACAAGCTAACAATCACGCACATGACGAACTCCACTCAGGGCACGTAATGACAGTTTGGTGAGTTGTGGCTCGCGACGGGATCAGACACGGTCCAAGTAGCATGGAGGGTAGTGGTGAACCACCCGGGGACAAGTGATGGGCGCCGATTTCAACCAAGCGGACCAATACCGAGGGGATCGGTTCTGGTGTGCACTCTCTCACCGGCAGCAAGAACTCTCATATCGTGGAATTTTGGTCAGGCACTCCTCACGTGGCGCGGCAGTCGGAGCTAATACGAAGCAAGCAGGGGGAGTGGCTGATGCACGTACCTAGCCGTCAGAAGGATCGGCTCCGGTCGGAGACGATGGCGAGCCGAGGAGCATGCACACCCAGCGGACACGCTGTGTCGGGGAGGCTTGTTGTCGCACCTGCTAGTGCATGCACTATGCTTCATGCAGGGAGGGGGATCACAGGGTGGGGGTGACAAATTACAACTACTACCCTCGCGTAGGAGGGGGGATCGCGGGGAGGGGAAAACGAACTAACGACCGAGCATCGTGCTGTAGTGGCCACTCAAGACGCAACCACCTCCTAGACGAAGGCTGAAGGATGCTGACGGATGCCTAGAAGTTGGGCGTCGAGCTGACGGCGCTGGATGGGATGGCGGCTGCTGTGGTGGGCTGGTGCGGTTCCACTCGGCTGGACTGGTCGGCGCAGCTGTGGTACAACGACCGGTACGGATGTTGCAGAACCCCAATTACGGTGGGACCAGGTTGGGGCCGTCGCTGACGGGGAGGACTACGAACCCTCCAAAGGGCGTGGCCGTATGATCACTTGGCTGGGCATGGCCGCTGGGATATCTAGCGTCGGGTTTCTGGGCAAATAGTAGCATAGGGCGTTGAAGATCGGGGCAGAACTCCCGGCTCTGACGTCAAAATGTGACGAAACCACTTGCGTTGGTTTCGTTACGTCGGTGGATGCAACATTGGTGAGGAAGCCACGAACTGAAACAGATAGGAAGAAGGGGTGTCGGGGCCGTTTTGACCGTAGTTCATCCTGGGCAAACAGGGGTTCCGAGGCAGGCGCGCCTGTGCAAATTTGGACGCCACGGACTGTGTCGATGTCGGATGCTGGCGGGACAACTTCTGGTGCGTCGGCACTTCGGAGGAGCATAACTCTAGTGAAGAGGGCTCCGGCCGAATCATGCTGGGAAGGGTTGTGGAGCTGCTACTAACTCGGACTCAGATTCAGATCTAATCTTGGCGCAGTCTCGCGAGAACGGGTAGTGCATGCAGTGCCAGGGTTGGATCGCCACGGGATCACTTCTGGAGCAGAGCTAATTGGGCGACGTACGACTTCTCAGAAGGGAGTTTCAGATTATTTGCACCGTGGAGGCCGGGGTAGACTCTTCTAATTGGACCTCTGCTGCAGGAGGGTTGCAGAAGACAGCAACGGGTCCTTCACGATCCGCGGGGAGGACGTGGCGAAGCCGGGGCGTCGCAGGAGTGCTGCGGATGCTGGGAGCTATACCCCCTCCCCTCCCCCGGGCGGGGGGGCCCGCCGCCCGGCCCGGGGGTAGTGAAGTGGGTATATGATAATTTTTTTTCTCCAACTAAAAAGCAATCACTGAAGCCTCCAATACATCTCTGCATCCCATATCTCAAGGCGGGAAGGTGGTTAGGCAAAACAATTGAAATTAAGGAATCTGGGGAAGAGCTGAACTATACTGATATTTGCATAACTTTTGTTAATCTTTAGTCAATGATTCAATGTAACAAACAAATTTCTTTTGAAACACAGAAAGGTCATTCTGATAGAGATAGAAACACCCATTAAATCACAATCTTACAAAAAAAAATAATGAAAGCCACATGTGAGAATGTCATCGACATAAATAGCTCAAATGTTTAAGAACTCCATCTCAAAAGGAATTTGTCACACAAAGTTAGAAATTAGGAATCTAAAGCAGAGGAACATCACTACAGTGTCACATACATTCTCACGGCAAAGTCGGGAGAACAGAATTTTCAAATGATTCACTGCAAAATCGGCATTGAGTATGCCTTATAAAGTGCACCCTTTGTAGGACAGGGAATTTGACCCTAAATCACATTCAATAGTAATAATATTCCAATCATACAAAGACAACATTCTATAATTACTACATGGGAGAATGATTTTTATGTTTACATTATAGTGATAAGAAGCAGCAAAACAAGTACACCCCAAAAGAGAAAAAAAACTCAAATATATGAGGGAAAAGAGCAAGAACCCTTACTCCCTTGTGGGTTCAAGATCAAGCTTGAAAGTACCCTAAAAAAACTCTGGAAATGTATGGAATTACAAAACTCTAAAGAGTTATAACATTCCCTGGGAATAACCATTTAATCCAGTGCACTGCCTTCTTGTATCGTTTTTTTTGTTGACCTGATCCCTAAGCACAAATGATCTTGGCACAACATAAAATATCGTGTCACATAGCGTGCCACAGATGGTTCAGACTAACAGGGCAATGAAAGCTGATTCTATTCATAAAAAGCAAATGAAACAAACAGTCGCCAGCAAACTGAGTACAATCTGAAAACCTTTGTAATACCATAATTATCCTAGACAACGACATTGGCAACACTCGCAATTCTGGGCCGCAGATCTACACATTCCTTTCCAATAGGTAGTAGATCCTTTCATTTCTCCTTTTGGGTTGACAATCACACCAACGCTGTCTTCGAAGTACATGTAAACCCCATCCTTTTTGCACCAGGGCTTCCTTTGCTTGACATGACCTTCTTCCTAAGGTCGGGCTCCCCTTTCTTCACGGCGGCCATTACCATGTCGCCGACACATGCAGAAGGGAGCCGATTCAGGTTCCCTTGATCCCCTTGACTGAGATGATGAAGAGGTTTTTGGCCCCCGTGTTGTCTGCACAGTTCACTGTGGCCTCCACTGGGAGACCTAGTGACATCCAAAATTTATTCTCAGCGCTACCTTCATGTCCTTGCTTCGACATTTTCAACTGGGGGTGCACTACTCGACTAGTTCGTTTGAGTAAAGGTAAAAAGATCTCTTTGTACAGAGATGTTGGGGTGGGCAGCCCACGGCGCCGAGGGAGAGCTCCGCCACTGTCGGTAAGAAGAAGGGAAACCCCCCACCCCCACAAACACATACACACAAAGAGACAAACTTACTGGAGAATGAGGCACCAGCGGCAAAGACTCGGAGGAATGTAGGTGAACTACCGGCGGGGAGGAGGAACCTCCGGCGCGGGGAGGGGAAGCCAAGAACATCGCACTCATAGAGGAAGAAGGTCGGGGAGGCGAAAGCCAGCCAGGAACAAGTGCGGGGAGGGCGACGAAGGGTGGGTTTTGTTTTTATTATCCTTCTTTTGCCCGCCAACCACCAAAAGCGTACTTATTTTGGCTTTTATTTTAATAAAAATTATTAAGATTAATTTTATTGATAGATATATTTAATATGTATTTTTTACGAACAACGTAATCTTCTAGAAAAATGTGAATAACTTGAAATCGATGGAAAAATGGCTAATGGCGTAGAAGAAGAAAATGTTGATCATTAAAAAATGAACAACTTTATTGAAGGGCACTTAATGAATAGAGGAATAGAAGGGGATGAAAAAGGGCCGTGTTCAAGACTACGTAGTGAAATGAGCTGAATGCTGGAAGGAAGTCAACCTAAATGGGCCCTAAGTTGACTTGGAAAGTCGGAAGCTGATAAAATAAGTCCCAGGGATCTAATAAATCATGATCTCCAAAGTCCAAAGGTTAGGTAATGATGAAATGGGCTCGAAATTCATCCAAGGTAGACTCTAAAATAATGGGTAATCCGGGACATCAAAAATGATGAATAAGAGAAATGATGCAACTTGCAGGTTAAAATGAGTGTCAACACCAGGTTGGGCCCAGGTATTCTATGGTGGATCTGTCCCATGATAAGATGAAGCCTGATAAGGATTTCTACACTTTTGCCGACCACTGGCATCGCCTGGCAGCACAAGTCCGAGGGCACATTCCGGAGCTGGAGCAGATCAAGATGTTAATTTCCAATGCAACGCCCGAGTATCGATTTATCTTCGTCCTTAATGATATTATCTCCTGGCAGTAATTATATAGTCGAGCCTGCTTCGTCTGCCAACAACTCCATAATTCCCTTGACACTAAGTCCCTTCCACCTACTACATCCACTTACACTTCGCCTTCCACATGTCCCTTCATGAATCAACCCTCCACGGGTCATCCTTTCACATCTACCACCTACTCGCACTCCACCTCATATCAGCATTCCACATATACCCCTCATTCACCTTCCACGTACCCGTCCGCTCCCGCATACCATTCCTCCAGGAGTCAACCCTCCGCTCCTATGCACCTGTCCGCTCCCATGAGCTAACTGTCCATAAGTCAGCTTTCCGCTTCCATATGCTCACGCCCATCTCCATCTCCCCCAGTCAAGGGAACACCACATCCCAAGCAAGTGGATGTCGTCACATACATGCCTCCACGTCTTGCTCCACATTTATGTCTGCCTAGTCTCTCCACTAGTCACCACGCACCATTGCCTACACAACCTCCACTTCCGTCTCTGCAATCTTCTCTACCTTCATCCCATATCCCTCGACATCCACCTTGCCCGAAGCAGGCTCCACATCCTCTGTTGCCAGAGTCTTTTACGGATATCTTCAGAACTTTGATGGCCACCCACGCGTTGCCACTTCCTTCGGCTGTGCCTTGCCGACCCACAGTGGGGAATATGCTCCAATTCTATGATTTTCACCGCCAGTAGGGGAACTTGGTTGAGGATTGCCCCAAGTTCCATGATTATATTTATGGCTTGGAGGATCAGAAGACGATCGATTGGGCCGCGATTCACAAGGCCATTCTGCATCTCCGCAGCAAGCAGCAGCAAGAATCACCACCCAGGCAACCGTCTCCATCTCTTCAAGACCAGGGGCACAGCCATGATCCCTTATCTAGTGTTACACCCACTCCGTCGCCTACTCCAATACCCGTTCCTTCACCTAGGCCATCTCCATCTCCTAAGCCATCTCTACAACCTCCACAAACACAAGCCTCTGCTCAGGCTAGTGCCTCCCCTTCTTCTCCCGTTACCTCCATCACTGCTTCCACTCCTAACGTTACTCAATGTATTGTATCAATACGCTGACGTTATGCCCCACGGCCTTCCATTTCAACTTCACCTTCGTCTCCACTGTCTCCATCTCCACCGCCTTCACCTTCTCCGCCACCATCCTTGGCCGAGCTTAAGCAAATCATACCTTAACCTTTGCCCGCACCTACACCTCCACCCGAGCCTATCATTGACATATCCCCATTGCCATCACTTGACATCCCTGCCATGGAAACCTCTATGATAAGTGTGTATTTTTCCATCTTAATTCATGTGATTTATATTTATTTATGGGCTTATCGGGAAATACCCGCCACTAGAAAAGAACAAGCCACCTCCACTGAGGATGTGACGATTCACAGCAACACAAGGGCAGAATTGTCCCTACCCATTGCAAAGCTGGAATGCTATCCTTCCGAGCCAGCAATGAACGAATGTCAACCTCTCCAGACCGCTAACGCACCAGCTGAAGCTGGAACTACGAAAGGCCCACTAGCAGAATAATTCACACAGCCGCCACCGGCTGAACTAGAAGCTCCCGACGAGGTCTGGGGGAAACACAATGAAGAGGTCAAAATATTCGAACTTGAGGATGATGTTCCCGACTTGATCGACCTCTAGTCGGCTCTCCCAGGAATCGAAGATGGAGGCCAAGCCACAGTCGATGAGCTAATAGAAGTCAACTTCGGTACTGAGGATGACCCCAGGCTAACTTTCCTTAGTGCTCAACTATCCTCAGAAGAGCAGAAGCTGTACATCCAGCTGCTACAAGAGTTCCAAGACTGCTTTGCCTAGAGCTATAAGGAGATGCGAGGACTCAGCCCAACAGTTTCATAGCATGAGCTGGCTATAAGCCCCGAAGTGGAACCAGTAAAATAGTCACCACGTCGCATGAGGCCCGAGCTCATCACCCAAATATGCAAAGAGGTGGACAAACTCATTGATGTGGATTTCATCGAAGAAAACTAGTATACCACATGGCTAGCCAATATTGTGCTCATGAAAAAGAAGAATGGACAGATCCGGATATGTGTAGACTTCCGAGATCTGAATAAGGCATGTCCCAAGGATGACTTTTCGATACCAAGAACGGAAGTCATGATTGATGCTATAACCGATCACGAAGCCTTGTCATTTATGGACGGGTCATCTGGTTATAATCAGATATGGATCGTGGAGCATGACCGGGTCCACACTACCTTCCGAATCCCCAAGGGCATCTACCACTACAAAAGAATGTCGTTCAGACTAAAGAACCCTGGCGTGACTTACCAATGAGCAATGACCAAAATTTTTGATGAGCTACTCTACCACAAGGTCGAGTGCTACATATACGACCTGGTAGTCAAAACCAGAAGGAAAGAAGACCATCTGCAAGATCTCCAGGTCATATTCTAGAGGCTCAGGCAGTATGAATTAAAAATGAACCCCATGAAGTGTGCATTCAGAGTGTCGAGCGGCAAATTCTTGAGATTTATTATCAGATATCGAGGGATTGAAATTGACCCCGCAAAGATCAAGGTAATTCAGGAGCTATCTCTGCCAAGGAACCTCTCCGAGCTGAGATCTCTTCAAGGCCGACTAGCTTATGTCCGACGATTTATATCCAACTTGTCGGGTCGGTGTCACCCCTTTCACAAGTTGATGATGAAAGATGCCCCCTTTTACTGGGATGAAGAATGCCAAACAGCTTTTGACAAGCTGAAAGACTATCTGAAGAATCCACCAGTGCTTGGCGTAGTGGTGAAAGGATGGCCATTGATTCTATATATAGCAAGTAGCCACACATTACTCTCTAGGGACAATGTTGGCCCAGAATAATGAAGAAGGAAAAGAACAAGCCCTCTACTATCTCAGTCGAAGACTGGTTAGAACTGAGGAGAAATATACTTTCACTGAGAAGGTTTGCCTGGCACTGGTCTTCGCAGTCAAGAAACTCCGGCACTATATGTTGTCACATGAGATAAAGCTGATATCCAAGGCGGACCCGCTAAAGTATATCCTATCCCAACTGGTACTCAAGGGCCACTTAGGCAAATGGGCGATAATTCTCATGGAGCTCGACATCTCCTATGTGCTGTAGAAATTCGTCAAAGGCCAAGCTATCGCAGATTTCTTCACTGTGCACCTAGTGCCTGAAGACTGTCCGCTGGAGATAGAACTCCCTGAAGATGAGACCCTGGAAGCCGACCAAGTCCAGCCCACCTTGTGATAGTTGTATTTTGATGGTGCATCCAGAATTGACACTCCATCAACCGGATCAACCAGAGTTAGAGCTACTGTAGGCATAGTCCTTAAGTCCCCCGAAGGAGAGGTCATATATACCTCTTGTTCAATCAACAAGCCCTGCACGAACAACGAGGCTGAGTATGAAGCCTTGATTATCGGTCTGCAGATTGCCTTATCCATGGAAATCCATATGCTTGAGGCGTTTGGGGACTCCATGCTGGTTATAAAATAGTTGGAAGGAGAGTTCGATGTGCGGAAGCAGGAACTTCTCCCTTACCACCAATTGGCACTGCGCCTGATGGCAAAATTTTACTTCATCAAAGTCAAGCACATCCATCGAGGAAAAAATGCTCAAGTAGATGCCCTCGTAAAGCTAGCTAGCTCTTTGGCAATCCCGTCGGATATGACTCTGAATATAACAGTGATTAATAGACGTCAGGTCCCCAGCGTGACAGAGATCCTGACCAATGAAGAAGGAAATGAAGTGGTGGTTGTGGAAGAAATCCAACAGCCCAATTGGCATGAGCATCTCCTACGTATACTGGTTCCAGCACCAGCAGCTCCCGAAAGAGAAAGAGCAAAGAATGAAACTGCTCAGAATCAAGGATTCTTATGAGATGAGAAACAGAACTTTGTTCCAAATAATGGTAGATGCATAAAAGAAGATTCTACTCCGTTGCTTGTCTATGGAAGAAGCATGGCAAGTGATGAAAGAGGTTCATGCCGGGTCAGCTTGGGCACACCAGGCCGGTCTAAAAATGAAGATCGAGGTAAAGAAATTGGACTACTATTGGCCTACTATATTTGATGACTACTGCAAGTTTGCTAAGTCATGTCAGATATGCCAAGAGCACGCCACCGTGCCCAGAAGGCCACCGGTGCTACAACACCCCACTATCCCAAGTTGACCATTTGCCCAATGGGGTACGAATGTAGTGGGACCCTTGCCAGCATCCTCATCAGGGTGTAAATATATTTTAGCAGCCACAGACTATTTCTCTAGATGGGCGGAGGCCATGGCACTAAGAGAAGTGACAAGGGAGCTGGTCGCCAAGTTCTTCCGTCCAAACATAATATTCCGATTTGGGGTCCCCAGTCGAATTATTTCTGACAATGACAGTCATTTCAAAAACCAGAAGGTGTACAGGATAGTCGACAAGTACAAAATTAATTGGAATACATCATCCCCCTACAATCCGCAGGCCAACGGACTTGCAGAGGCATTCAACAAGACCCTCTGCACCCTGCTAGCCAAGACCGTCAACTCTAGCAAGAGGGACTGGGAAGAGAAAATATACGAAGCACTATAGGCTTATCGTACAGTCTTTAAAATCCCAACCGACTGCTCACCATTCTCCTTGGTATATGGGTCAGAGGCAGTGGTGTCGATAAAGCTAGAAGTGTCATCACTACGAGTCGCTATACAACACGGCTTGACAAATGGTGAACAAACAAACATAGAAATAAGACTAGAGGAGCTTGTTGAGCTCGAAGGAAGATGTCTCCGGGCGCAACAAAACATTCAACTGTACCAAGCTCGCATGGCCCGTGCTTTCGACAAGTTGGTTAAAGGGTGAGAATTCAAGAAAGGCGACCTAGTGATGGTCAAAAGAAGACAAGTAATGGCCTCCAACCCCAAAGAAAAGTTGGTTGAAAACTGGGCTGGACCATATATTGTCCACTGAGTCTATGAAGGTGGTGCCTACGTTCTCGTAGACCACAAAGGGGTGGTTCAGTTCTCCCCTCTCAATGGGAAACACTTGAAGCTGTACCATGCAGCCTTGCCAACGTTCATAGAATGACCAAAATCTACCTTAGTCTAGTGGCACTCCGCCCTGGCCGAGCTCTCTCGAACACCCACCTAGTTGAAACCAATTCCGAGACCATTGGCTCGTAATTGCAAAAACCTCCGCAATATACACCAATCCCAAAGTTCCTTAAGAACCACACATAGCCCCACTGGGCCACCAGTCTACACATCATCACCATGTCAGACCTTACGTCTGCATCGGTGCATAAATCGTTTCCTTTACGCTGGCATTATCCCCACGCCTGCAAATACATAGTTTTGGTGCAAGGCTTCAAGCCCTAGCCGATATCTATACATCAACACCAGGTTGGACCTTATGTCCGAATCGGTGCATAAACTCTTTTCCTTACGTTGGCATTATCTCCTTGCTGATGAATAAACTATTTCTGGTGCAAGACTTTATGCCCTAGCAGATATATCCACATTGTTGCCATTGTGGACCTTACGTCCGAATCAGTGCGTAAATCTTTCCTTGCATTGGCATTACTTTCTTGCCAATGAATACACCCCTTTTCGGCTCAAGATTTTATGCCCTAGCTGATATCGACGCGTCATCGCCATTGCAGACCCTACGTCTGAATCGGCACATAAACTATCTTCCTCGTGTTGACATTATCCTCTTATCAACGAATAAACCCTTTCAACACAAGGTTTCGTGCCCTAGCCAATAGATACATGTTACTATCACACGAATGAACCAAACAGTCAGAATGGAGCATCATATGTCGGCTTGTTATTTCCTTAAAAAAATTGGGGCTTAAAATAGAGGTGTCCCGCTAGTCTTGTTCAAGAGTGGTAGAGTGGGAAGGAGAGAGCACGGTAGAGGGGTTCGGCCATTTTCTTTGGTTACAAAATAGAATCCCATAGAGAGAGAGAGAGTAGGGAGAATGAGAGGGAAGAGAGAGAGAAGACGGGATGGGGATGCTCGAAGCGACTGGGACATTGCCGTGCTCGGAGGGGACGCCGGTGCCGTGCTCGGACGGGCTGTGGCGGACTGCTCGACGGTGGCAGATGAAGGCTCTGGAGGTAACGGTGCAGTGTCCTTGACAGTTGTTTCACCGAGGATGACGACGGCAGCCGATGGGTGCTTCACAGGCAGTACAGTCCTTACCGGAGGGAAGGTCAGGGTACGCATGGCGCTGTCAGAGTGCTCGGTGGTGAGCTCATGGGCACGGGCATAGAGACGGTGATGGCGATGGTAGCTAGTTTGCTGGTAACGGGCGTCTGGCTCTGCATGGCGGAGCCATGGGCATGGGCGGTGGTCGTCGCCGACATGCTCGCATGCTGTGGGCGCTGGGTGGGATAACGCCATGATGGGCAAGGCGGTGGTGATGGCGGGACCATGGCAGATAGGCTGGCTTCTCTGAACTGTGGAGGAGGGGGCAGTGAAGGGCTGCGGGCTCTGCATGGTGACCTCTCATGGGCGGTGAAGGCGGCGGGCTTGCGGCAGGAGAGGCTCGAGGACGACGGCCTGTGGGTGGCGATGAGCCTACTCGGTGCGGCTGAGGACGTAGTAGCGGTGGTGGTCCGTCGGTGATGGGAGGCCATGCTTGGCCTACTCTCAATGCTCGGAGGGGACCGAGCTCAGAGCGGCGACTGGGAGAGGGCTTCGCGGCTGTTAATAGCGCAGGTGGTGACCGAAAGGGGAGCTCCATGGTGGCGTTGCCGGGGAAGGGTGCTGCCGGTGACACTCTGCTTTCCCTTCGACGTTCTACATGCTGCCATTCTGCTTGGAAGGGGTTGGAGAAGATGGCCACATGCTGTGTGGAGGGGGGGGGGCGCTGTGGCATTGTAGGTGGAGGGGCAGACCACAGGGAGGTTGTAGGTGAGGGTGTTGGGGTATGATGATGGTGTGCGTGATGCCATGGCAAGGTTGCATGCCTTGCCACAGTGAGGGTGGTGGCTCCGACGGTGGCAGCGGCGAGACTGCACGCAGGGTATACGTGGCCCTCTACTGCTGATGGCGATGCTGGCGTGTTGTGTGCTAGCCATGGCGGGAGACGAGGGAGGTTGTCGGCCAGGACTGATTCTCCGATGGGGTAGGGGCGTGGCGAGGAGCAGGTTGCAATGGTCGTGGGGGTGGCTGTAGTGGGAGGCAAGGGGAGCCGCTACGTGCATGAGAGGGGAGGGGGGGTCGGTTCCTCATGTGAGGCAGGCGGATGATGAGGGGGTGGGATCTCTGATGAGTAGAGGAAAATGAGGGAGTGGGGAAGTGAGATGAGGGAGGGATGGGAGCCTACAAAGGAGAGAGAGGGGAGGGGGCATCAGTGGTGGCCCTGTTCCAGACAGGGGCTCCACAGTGGGATAAGGTGAGGGAAAGAGAGGGGGTAATAGAGTAGGCTAGGGTGATGGGGGAGAGGAGAGGTGTTGGCAGTGGGGGGTCGCACAAGGGAAAGGTGAGCAGGGAGGAGGGACCGTGTGTCTGGGCATCACCGGATGGGTGCCATGCAGGCAAGTGCAGGTGGTTAGGTGGAGTGTGGGTGGGTGAGGGGGCAGCTCGTGAGCATGGACAGGCGAGGGTGGGCGACCGGTGGGGTTCGCAAGGGGCCACAGGTGCATGGGTTGCTACTGCGGATGAGCATGGTGATCTGCAGTGAGGTTTGCAGCAGGGATGGTGTGGCCTTAGGTGGAGAGGCTATCTTGCATGGATGGGGTGGGAATGGGAGGGATGGTGGGGTTTGTTCCTGGCGGAGGTGATGGCAGGGAGGGGAGCAGGAAGCGAGGTGCAGGGTTGAGGAAGGTTGAGTAAGGGAGTTATGCTTCATGCCCAATTGTCGAGTGAAGATGCCGAATCTCATTCTTCTGGCACTGAGTAGCAAAACTCCATGGTCTCCTAATGCTCATCCCAAGGAGTTAGTTGTTCAAGAATGTCTACCCATGGTAAGCACGCATTTCTAGGGGCACCCGCCCCAATAAAGTGGCACATTCATAATCGTGCCAGGCGGGCCCGTTACCTAAGGAGACACGGCAAATCGAGAAGCTCGTAGGCCCGAGTCCACTCCAGGCGGGTCCATTTCAAGAAGACTTTGGCTAAGAATAGGTAGCGGCATAAGTTCAAGGGCTGCCAGTTGTGCATTCAGGGGCCCGCCCCACCTCCTTCTTCCTCTATTCATCATTCTTCTTACTCAGTTCCTATCCTTGGGTGGTGTGCCTTCTGCCACCCGACCATATTTCTATCATCTTCTCCTATCCTTATCATTTTAGGCCTCAGCCTATGCCCTCCTCTTTCCCTAATCCAGGGGCTTCTTCTAGTTCTCCTCCTCAAGTACGTCTGGTTTCCTCTTCTCATCTTTTCCCCCCGACCCTATCAGGGGTTTCTCATGCTCATCCCCCGACCTTCTCGGGTGGTATTTCTGATCCTTCCCAGACTTTGCTGGGTGACCATCACTTTCCTTCCCCAACTCTGTTGGGTGATTTCCATGTCTTTTCCTTGACATTGTCAGGCGATCATGCCACCCCTTTCCTACCTTTGGCAGATGACTCTCATACTCCTTCTCAGACCGCATCGGATGACTCTCCTCCTTCTCTTTCCATTCTTTCTTCCTCGTCCTTTCGGGGCACTCACCTTTTTTCTTGTTGTTCTTGAGGCTTTAGCCCGCCTTGATCTCAGCTGATCTCTGTTTATTCTGTATCTGGTTCCTTGTTATCAGGACCTCAGTGCCATAACGAAGGTGTTCTAGCCCTCATCTCTCTTCCTTTTCATCCCCCTTCGTCCAGTATGATGTTTGCCACTCCTCTGTGTCGAGGAACCCAATCCTTTGCTCTCCTGTCATTTTTATCCTGTCAAGCAAGAAAATAAGAAGATTTAATGACTAAGCTTTCAAGGTGTTGATATACAAAGGTATCTTGATTTTGTGCAAGAATATGTTATCGTTATTATCCCTTTTATTGTTCATTCACATGGTTATAATGTTGGTTCCTTAAAACATGGCTGAGTGGCTTAGGTAGGTTAAGTGTAGTTAGAGTGAGTTCGCTTCTGCAGCATCCTAGGCTAGTGACAGCTCCGTGCTAAGAGTCCACTTCCTTCCCCCGATCATTAAAGGTGACCTTTGGGTATGGGCTCCTCACACTTCATGACAAGTCATAGCCAATCTTCTCTTAAGCAACATCGTTACTACTTTGGCCATATTTGGCCATGCACGAAGGCCTTTTCTCTTCTTTTCTCGGTCGAGTGCAAGGGCAAGAGATTGACGGGTGAGGTGACCAACCTAGGTGCTCCCCAATATGAAAGAGGTCTCAAATAGTGGCAGTCTTGACCCTCAAGAGAATGAGCTTTCATGCTTGATCCTGCCAGTAAGCGACTGTCTGAACCAAAATCAATCAATGCAAAATTATGAGTATTAAAGACATGGCAAGAGTGGCAATGCCCCGTGGGACGTCATGAGCCCGGTCGTATACATGTCTAAGGGTCCTAAAAATTAAAGACGTAAAGTTCCGATGCAACAGACCTACTCTTTGAGGGGTAGCACCCTGGAAGGAATCCAAGTCCTAATATCTCTCATCCTGAACAAACTTTATCTCCAAATTTTTTTCTATCCCTCCCTCATAGGCTGGGTAGTATCCCGGGTATGGCCTCAGTAGGGGCACCGACATTTAGAGACAGTTGGTCATGGCAAGTCACCGTCACATGCACGCCCTACTTAAGGGAAATCTTCAATGAGAGGGGGCAGGATGTCGACCCATTGGCTAGTAGTTTGAACCGGCATCTGATGGGAGCCCTTCTTAAATTCTCCACCGCCTACCACCCCCAAACCGATGGCCAAACCGAAGTTGTTGTTCTGGACTCTGTTTCTAGGCGTTTTTGGCTCTGAGGCCTCTTTCTAAGGACCATATCTTCTAGAATTCTCCACCAAATCAAGTCCTGTTTATTTCTCTCTCTTCTCCTTTATATTATCTCGAGTTTGGGCTATAGAACCTGAATTTTGGTGG
Organism: Amorphophallus titanum; assembly: GCA_024336825.1. Lineage (NCBI taxonomy): Eukaryota > Viridiplantae > Streptophyta > Magnoliopsida > Alismatales > Araceae > Amorphophallus > Amorphophallus titanum. The sequence continues at coordinate 4,667,438 of JANBPO010002057.1, forward strand.
AGTATTTTACTTGAAAACATGAAGTAAACTTTTAGGTTTATGCAGTCCTAGTTCAACACAAACTCTGCCAGATTAGGCTCCGGGACCTCATTTTAAGGATCATATCTTCCAGATCCTTCCTTAAAATTGAGTTCCACTTGTTCCTACCTCTTATCCTTTATATTATCTCAAATTTTATCCATATCTCTCAAGATTTGGTGGACTCTAGCCTCTAAAGACGTGGGAGAACTTTCTAAGTTTTCTGCAGTTTCTATATAAAGTCCTGTGCAGACCTTGCGACAGGGGCGCGTTTCAGAGGCAACGGCGAAGCCATGCCAAATTGTCTTCATCCTCATTCGACCCTAGACTCAATAGGGAAGTATTAAATTCGTTTTGGTTCAATTTTAGATTCATTTCATCATCATTTACCCTCTTTTCGTTGCCCCTACTTTTGGCAAATCATCACAGTTTGTTGGTTTTCTGCTACAACGTTGCAACGGGGGCATGTTCATCAAGCCGGGGCGGAGTCATGCTTCATCTTCTTCGTCCTCCTTCCACTCCATCTTGAAGAGGGGAGTATTAACTTCGTTTTTATTATATGTTTGCCTTGTTTATCACATCTTCCCCCCCTTTTCCAAGCCCCAATGTTTGAGGTTTCACCACTCTGTTCTGCACTTTTCTGAAACTCAGATTTCTTGCGATGGGGGCACGTTTGCGTCGCCGGAGCGAGGCCATGGTGCACTTCTGATCCGTCCTTTCAACTCCAGGCTCTTAAGGGAAGTATAATCTTTGTTTTCCACCGTTCTGGGCTCGTTATGTTGTCATCTTCATGCATATCTTCCTCCATTATTTTTGCACTTTCATTCTGTCATGTTCTGCACCCCATTATTTTCTTCTATTTTTCACCCCATTTTTCACTGATGTCTTACCCATTTTAAACCATTCGTTTCACTCTCGTTTCACCACAATATTCTCACCTTTCCATAGCATCCTTTCCCTACCTTTTTGGTGTCTTATTCTGCAAGATATTCATCATTATTTGGGTCCATTTTGTGCTCTGTTCTGCATTTTCTGCACTGCTTGTATTTTTTTCCAAATCTCCAGCGTCATAACTTTCTGTCCCGACCTCCTTTTGGAGTGATTCCTGTTCCTACTTCTTCACAACACTCAGGTCTTTCGTCATCCAATTGTCTCCCTAATTGGACTTCATTTTCCCTACTATTTGCACCAGTCTTTACACCCTATTTGCACAGTTTGCATAGTTTCCTGCACTGTTCTTACATGACACGCACTTTTGCACCTTGTTTATCTTTATTAATCATGACATATTAAATAAATCTCTACATTTTAGTCTAATCACAATATACACACCTATTATTTTCACCCTTCCACAGGGGTTAAAAACCCTCCCTCGGTGAGTTTGCCCTTAATCTTTCATGTCAGTTTATGCACTTGGGTAGATTTCTACACTTGGCATTTTCTAATGGGTTTTACCTCCTGTGTTGTCTTTGTTTCGTAGGAAAGTATGAAAAATGAGGCCCTTACCTTCTAGCCGGCTGGAAGGCAAGGAGGGGTAATCCACATTGTCCCCGCATCCTTATATTGAGCGTGATCATCTTCTTTTTCCAAGGTACACAATGCGTATAGTCTTCTTTCACACTCTTTGGCGTTGTCTTTCCTTGGTGGCGATCACGGTATTCTTTCTCTATGTTTTATCACCTTTGTCTTGCTATATGATCATGCTACCATAAGTCTATGCATATTTGCATTAAGGTTGAGCCAAAGTCTGTGGACAGGCTATCTTGTGCATATCTTCATCTTAAGCATATCAGTTCTAAGTCCGTGTATAGTCTGTGCAAGTGTTGCACGCCATACATTGTCAAGTTCGAGCATGTTCAGGTCATATGAGTCCGTGCATATTATTGAGTCCATGCATGAACAGTAAACCAAGTCCGAGCATGTTCATGTTATCAAGTCCGTCCATGAAATAGTAAACCAAGTCCGAGCATGATCATGTTATTGAGTCCGAGCATGAATAGTTGCATCCAAGTCCATATGCATCTTCAAGTCTGTGCATGAACAGTGCACGTCTGTTGGGCAACATAGTCCATGCATATTCATCTTAGGCTCAAACATAAGTCCTTGCACATTTGGTTAAAGTCAAGTCCGTGCACAGACAAGTCCATGCACGTTTTCTAGAAATGAAGTCCTTGCACCTTTTTGTCAAGTCCGTGCACAGACAACTCCATGTACACTCAAGTCCATACATGTTTGCACACTCAAGTCCATACATGTTTTTCTTTTGTTGCAAAGTCCATACATGTTTGCACACTCAAGTCCATACATGTTTTTCTCTTGTTGCAAAGTCCGTATATGTTTCTGAGTACTCAATTCCATACATGTTTGCACACTCAAGTCCATACATGTTTTTCTTTCGTTGCAAAGTCCATACATGTTTGCACACTCAAGTCCATACATGTTTTTTCTCTTGTTGCAAAGTCCATACATGTTTGCACACTCAAGTCCATATATGTTTTTCTCTTGTTGCAAAGTCTGTACATGTTTCTGAGTGCTCAAGTCCATACATGTTTCTCTCTTGTTGAAAAGTCCATACACGTTTTCTGTTTACATGTAACAAGTCCGAACACGATGTAAGCACATGCATGTTCTTGTGTCGCTAAAGTCCGTACAGATTGTGTCGGCATCTCAACTTGCGTCTCATTTATTTATGAGTGCGCAAGTCCGTGCAGATTGTGTCTGTGTCTCAACTTGCGTCTCATTCATTTGTGAGTGCACAAGTCCGTGTAGATTTCACTGAGTGTCTCACTGAGTATCTCACTAAAAGTCTCACTGTGCATCTCACTGTGCGTCTCATGTTCATAGCAAGTCAGTGCACGATGTTTCAACTATATATATAAGTCTGAACACATTGTTCAATAAATATCCAAGCACACACTGTAGTTAAGTCAGTGTATGTATGCCTCGCCCCATACAAAGTCCAAACACGTTGTTCAGTAAACGTCCAAGCACACACTGTAGTCAAGTCAGTGTATGTCTGCCTTAGCCATATAAGGTCCAAGCATACATTGTAGCAAAAGCGGTGCTTGTCCAAGCATACACTGTAGCTAAGTCAGTGTATGTCTGCCTTGCCACATTCAAAGTCCAAACATATTTTCCAAACCTTAGCACATGACAAAGTCCTTGCTATTTTCCCTTTTGTCCTTAGAATATTTTTCAACTGTTCTGAACTGAAGTATTATTTCTATGTTGTGACATATTCTTTCGTGGACAATAAGGATGGCACGTGATCCAATGATGGAGAATGTGCCAGGATGGTGACACGTGGAATGCAGGGAACTAAAGGGCTGCCATGTAGTCAAGGCTTTGGGCGGGAATCTGTGGAGAACACGCCCAGTGATTTGTTGCTGCTATTTAAAGAAGACTTCTCCATCGGGAGAAGACTGATCGTGCATTTTCCAGAAGAGCAAAAGCATATAGAGCCTGTACGATCCAGAAAGAAGAAAAGGAAGAAACAGAGAGAGTGAGAGGAGGAAGAGAGAAAAGGGAGAGTTGAATGAGAAGTGTCTGAGTGTTTGTCTGAGAGAGTTTTTTCCTCAGTCTCCTAGTTCAGAACTAGAGCTGAGATTGCTCAACTGATTGAGCTACATTCCCTTCGTGGGATTTCTGATTTTATTGTTTGTTTTCGCCGTCGTGAGCCGAGTGGGTTTATTTCATGTCGGGGGTTAAAACGATCGATTTTGGGGTGAGCGACGGATCTTTCGTTTTAACCACATTTTTGGGGTATAAATCGTGCCTCTTAGTGGTCCAGAGGCTGGGGAATGATTTTCCCATATTTTTTCCATCACTTGGGGGTGATTGGGCGTGGATCGGCACTGAATGGCAGTGTTCAGTTTAGGGTTTTACCATTTTCGGTCGACCGATCGGGCAATCCGATCGACCGAACTGCGTCGACTGCGAATTGGGCATTCTGCCCAGTTCGGTCGACTGAACTACCCAGTCTGGTCGACCGAACTGGTTGGTTGACCGACCCCCGTGAGTTGGTTGACCGAAATGCAGAGTTTGGGCCACTTTTGGCCCCAGTCGGTCCGGTTGAGACCCAATGACCGACCTATGGCCCCGTGAGTGTCCCGGACACCCTGTGGGGACCGTGACCGTGGTTTTGGGTGTCCGGAGGTACCGTGTTACCTCGATTAGTATGTCGTGGGTCTTGGGGGTCCGGGTGACCCCGTGTGTGTTCTGAGCTTTTGTGTTTGCATTAGATCAAGTCGCCGTGATTCGATACTAGTGCGGTGGGCCTTCCCCGCACGTCGTGGGTTTCTCCGAAAGGTGGTTTCCGAGTGGGCTATGTGTATGGCCTTGGACTGTGAGTCCAGTTGACCAGCGTGGGGCTGAAAGTTTTTCGTGTGTCCCGTGGATGAGAGATCCACTCGGCGGCTTGTGAGCTGCCTTGAGAATCATGTCACCATGGTTTCGGACCTAGGGATTAGGCCAGATTGACGAAGTTGTGCCGTCACGTACAATGGTCTTAGCCCGAGTCTCGTGACTTAAGGACCATTGGGTTATTAGGTCTAGTGGGCTATCCAGAGTCTGGTGGCCGCGAGCCACCTGTCTCCTCATGTTACTCGAGATGGGTGCGTGCGTGATTTTCAGTGTTCACATTTTGTGAGCTCCCACTAGTCATAGCTTTCTTGCCCATGCGGGTGCGGACTCACTTGGGAGTGATGGAGAGCATGACCCGAGTGAGACGATTTTACACTGGTTACCGTAGGGCCCCTTGCCTTTGTAGCCTGTGTCCGACTGGGGGGAAAACCAACTGGAGGACCCGACCTAGAGTAGATGGTCTGTGTGTGCACGCGTAGCTGGGGGCAGAGGACACGTGCTGACGAGCACGACCCCAGCTAGTCCTTGCTCAGTGATTACTAGTACGGTGTCTCAGTCTCCGCCTTGGACGTCGTAGGTAGACACCTGAGGCTGCGGACTAAGTCGTCGGTGGATGCATCCGGCCTTGCTTCTGGTGGGCGGTACTCCCATCACGTGACGCGAGTTGTCATGTCACGGGTTTTCGTTCCCCATCTGTGAGATGGGGTTTCGTGTGTAGTTCGGGTGTTTTTTCAAGCCGAGGTCTAGGGTCTCCGATGAGCGTCACCGAGGACTTTCCCCTAGATGGCGTAGAGCTGACGACGGTGAGGTCGTGACCGTGTTTTTGGACAGCGTAGTTTCGGAGTGGGCCTCCGTGTGTGAGCACAAGCCTCCACGACAGAGGTGTCGTCGTGTTTTTCGAGTAGCGTGACTAGGGTGGTCTGTGTTCTGGTAGTCCCCAGACTGTGGGGTCAGGGCATTGAGTTTCGGTACAGTAGGAGTAGCTGTAGAGCTGAGATTTTACCGACTACCGAGTCTTGCTGTCCCTGCTGTTGTTGTTGTTCTTGTAGTTGCTGCTTTCCGTTATCGCTGTTATTTTCTGTTGGGGTTCTACGGGACCCCTACTTAGCCAGTGATAGGAGGGTCACCCCTGATTTTCAGGTGCGAAAATTCTTCCTCGAGATTCGATGACACAGCGTGGAGGTTCTTTGTTGCCAGTACGTCGGGCCGAGTGTTCACTTGACATGTGGTATGTTCTCTACCTAAGAGTGTACTTTCTGTCGCGATCCTCACGAAGAGCACAACGCAGTAGTAACGTCTTGAAGTCGGAGAACATGACGGTTCACCCTACACGGGGTTCTGAAGGTCCGACCGATAAAATACACGAAAACTGATAAACTCGATCTGGAAGCCACGAAAAATATCTGAAAAATTTGGGGCATTATAGTGCCACCGTGTCGCTAGCGAAAATGGGGCACCGTATCGCTAGCGAAGGGGCTGCCGTATTAGTGGGAGGCGAGCCGCCATATCAGGAGAGCGGTGGCAGGGCCACCATATCAGGGCCGCTAGGGCCTCACCATATCAGCAGCGATGGGGTGTGCCGTATCAGGAGCAGACGGGCTCACCATTTCAAGGCTGACAAAGCCTCACCGTATCACTCCTTCTTGCTCACCAAGCTCTTCAGGTCGAGGATGCTTATGTTCCTCACCCATGATTTTAGTTCGCCCGCCTAAGTTGGTAATGTGTATTCTATTATTACAGTTATTGATTTTCTTCCGGGGCACGAAAATTTTGAGCCTCTTGGGTGCATTCTTCACTGTCGAAGATCTGAGAATGAACCTGCAGTAGCGTATGAATTCAGGGGCCACTTACTTCTCTTTGCTGTTTAATGCGCCCGTGCAAGTACAAGACATTGTCGGGCAGTCGGATTCTTCAGAGTATGGACGTCCCGTCCCTCCGCACCCTTCTTTGGTCAGTTTTACTCCTTGGTGTGAGACTGAGAGGTTTATAGACACGAAGTTTTACGCATCCACAAGTCCACACTTATCCTTGATTCTTCGCTTGGCTCAGGCCTCACGCCTCTGCCAAGCTCGTTGACTTTGACATGACGTCAAGTCGACAGCAGTGCTTTATTTCTACCCCTATCCTGGACATACCGTCTAACCAGGGTTTGTTGACTACTACATTCCATTGGGTCGATGTCCATATTTCACCGTTGGTTTGGACTTTTCGTCTGGTCAGAGAACAAAAAGACCCTTTGCATCTTTGGCTCGAACTTTTCGTCCGACCAGAAAATAAAAAGACCCATTTTACAAGTGGTTTGGACCTTCAGTCCGACCAGAGAACAAAAAGATCCCTTTTTACAAGTGGTTCAAAACTTCCGTCTGACCAAAGAACAAAAAGATCCTTTTACCTTTGGCTCATGACCTTTCGTCTGGCTGGAGAACAAAAAGAACCCCTTTTACCTTTAAGCCCGTACATTCCGTCTGGCCAGAGAACAAAAAGACCCTTTGAAGAATGAAGAACCTCCTTTTAGCTTTTGGCTCAGCCCTTCCGTTCAGCCAGAGAACAAAAAACTCCTTCTGTCTTGGCATCATGGCCTTCCGCCTAAGTTGTACGGCGTCATGACTTTATGTCTAAGCTGTTAAATATTCTTGTTTGGCGTCATGACTTTTCGTCTAAGCCGGTAAATATTCTGCCTTGCCGTCATGGCCTTCCACCTAAGTCAAGTTGTACGATGTCATGACTTTATGTCTAAGCCATTAAATATTCTTGTTTGACATCAGGACTTTCCGCCTAAGCTGATAAATATTCTGCATTGGCGTCATGACCTTCCGCCTAAGCCAAGTTGGATGGCGTCATGACTTTACATCTAAGCCATTAAATATTCTTGTCTGACGTCACGACTTTTCACCTATATCGGTAAATATTCTGCCTTAGCGTCATGGCCCTCCACCTAAGTCAAGTTATCCGGCGTCATGACTTTACGTCTAAGCTGTTAAATATTTTTGTTCAGCGTCATGACTTTCTGCCTAAGTCGGTAAATATTCGACTTTGACATCATGGCCTTCCACCTAAGCCAAGTTGTACGGCGTCATCTCTTTATGTCTAAGCTGTTAAAAGCTCTGCCTTGACGTCATGACCTTCCGCCTAAGTCAAGTTGTACAGCGCCATGATTTTATGTCTAAGTCTTTAAATATTCTCCCTGGTGTCATGACCTTACATTTAAGCCAAGTCTAAATAAACACACTTTGCTTTGTTCACTGTGAATGGGGGGCAAATGACTAAATATATATTCTTTGATAAAATTTTTCTCTTGAAGGGCTCATGTATAATTTTTTGCATTTCTCAAATCCTTGTGTACACGAATCTTTACCAGCAGCAACAACATGCACATCAGCATACGGATCGCTTGGCCCCCCCCTCATGCGCATGCAGGCAAGGCAAGAGCACACATGCAATGGCAGCGACGTGGGCAATGGGCATTCAAGCATGGGCCTGCATGGCAGCAGCGCGCAGACCCTCATGGCAGCAGCAGCGGGGCGCAACGGGTTTTCATGGTAGTGGCCCGCAGTGGATGACTGGGACAACATGACCCCTACAAAGCCGCGCTACCCTCCTCCCTCTGGAGACAACTCCTCTTCCCCCATCCTCCTTCACTTCTTCTTCTTCTTTCCCCTCTCTTCTTCTTCTTTCCCCTCCCCCCTCCGCCTCTCGCTTGTGCTGCTGTAGAGCCCCTATTCAGAATAGGGGCACCGCCACAACATTCTCTCTCTCCCTCTCTTTTCCTCTCTTCTCCCCTAGTTCTCTCTCTCTCTCCTCTCATTATCTCCCCTCCCTCGTCAGACCTCTCTCTCTTTCTCCTTATCTCTCTAACCGCCTCCCCCTCAATCTACTCTCTCCCACACTCACTCTCTCTCCCTCTCTCTTCTTCTCATCCCATCGGCCTTCTCTCCCCTTCTCTCATGCTTCCTCTCTCTTTCTCTCTCTAACACATGCTGTAACTCCCGCCACCACTGCGAAAACCCTCTCTCACTCGCCTCCCTGCACTCCCCTCACCGCGTCCCATCCCTCCTGCTAACCCCCTCCACCTGCGTCCCACCTCCACTTGCCATTGTTGCTAGTTCTCTCTTATCTGCATGTATTGCTCTCCTCACTACTGTTGGCACATCACACCACCTCCACCAGATCCCTCTCTCTCACCTGCACCCTCTCTCCCCTTCACCCTCTCTCCATACGTTGGAGTGAAGCCTGCTGTCCCCAACCTCTCTCCCTCAGGTTCCCCCGCTCTCTCCCTCTCTCCCTTCTTTGCATGCACCGCGACAGTCCCACTCACCGCTGCTTCTCCTCTCTGCACACACGTTGCACGTCCTCTCTCCTCTGGGCATCTTCTCCCCTCTCCCACATCTTCTCGTCGCTGTAACCCACCTCCATTGCCTCCCTCATGTCTCCCCCTGTTCCTCAACGCAATGTTCCCCTGGTCGTGTCTCCCTCTCTCCCTTTCTCTTCCCACACTCATACACACACACTGTGCCGCGTCGACTCCCCCTAGCCACCGCGGTCCCCGCCTATCACGAACACCTGCACTACTCATCACCCTCTCCCTCCCACACCCACACACTTGCACTATCTTCCATTCACCACAACCACTTGCCTTTCGCCACCGTCTCCCTCCTCTCACTTTCTCCCACACACACACAAGCATCGCGTTGCCCCCCTTCCCTCTGTTTTCTCTCTCTCTCTCTCTCCTACCCACACCAGCGTCGCCTCCGCCTATAACAATGCAGCCACCATTATTGACGGACTCCCTCTTCCTCTCTTTCTCTCTCTAACCCACACTCACCACCAGCTACACACCCTCTCCCACTGCTGATCTTGCTTCTCCACACCCACCGAAGCCACCATCCCACCAGCACCATCATCGTCGTTCCCATTATCTCCCCCTCTCTCTCTCTAGCCACACCGACAAGCCCTCCCTTCTCCTCCGGCATTCTATTTTCTACACCGCGATCTCCCCTTTGTATAGCTTGCCATCGTCTCTCTCTCTCCCTCTTGCTCACGACCCTCCGCATGCACCAGCCGCATCTCCCTTCCCCCCTCCCTCTCCATCCCTCACTCTCCCTCTCTCCCTTCTACAGGCTCTGCAGCCCCCCTCGTCTCCCTCTTTCTCTCTTCTGTACACCTAAACCTCACATACGTAGCTACCAATATTCGAGCATTGTGTATGGAAGTGTATGGATGATATGTTCCGTTTAGTGTTCTTTAGAAAATCTAATTTTTCATATTGATTTGAACTCCATTGCTCAATCATCGCATATGCACTTTGGGTTTGATTGTCTGAATGTCCTTTATGAATCAGTCGTCTTTCATGGTTAATGTAGTACTTTATTTATGTAAGCACGACCCACTTAGTACTGTACATGCACATCATGTTCTACAATCGATTGCATTATCCTACACCCGTCCCGAAGGGACTTGCATGAGTCTATATCCTGTTATGCATGCTTGAGTGCCTGAATGTTTGATCTGTATTGATCACATCATGATTCATTCTATAGTTTACATCTATAGGTTATACTTATAAATAACAACTTAAATAACCCATTGTCGTTTGATTTTTGTACTTGACAATTGGGGGAGAATAACGTGCTTTTTAGCACTATACAGTTTATGCATAAGTTAGGTTTCACTCTTGCATATAGGTTAGTTAAATAGTACACTTGTGCATAGTTCAATAGTGCTTTCATGCATATTCTTCCAAATCTAGAAATCTAGATTCTCTTTCACTCGCCGTCCTCTCATGGAAGGTTAATTGTTGGGTTCTTGCGCTCATGTCTCAATCGTTTCTGAAAACTCCAACTATTACTCCTTAGTCTCCCATTTCTTTTTGATAATGTCAAAGGGGGAAAGAAATTTGGATGTATTTGGATAGAGCCACAATATATTGTCATCATCAAAAAGGGAGAGATTATTTAGTTTAATGCGCCCCTTCATTGTCCTTGACAATGGTTTTGATGATGCCAATATATTGTGTGTTTTTCATGTGGTTTAAAGTAAAATTATTCATGTGTATATTGTGGAAAATATCTTCATGCTGAATGAGCTCATAGGTAAATATCTTGTTTTGGTAGGTTTGGATACGACCCTAGTGCTTCACATGCTCAGACCTTCATGTGAAGCTTGCTCACAGTGTCCTGCTTATGCATAGAGCATGATGAATGTGGCTTTAGATTGCATTGCAATGTAAGACTTCAGCTCTCCCTGGACTGTACTTTGATTTGCTAATTGGTATTAGCATTGAACTGAATCTCCTATTCCTGAACTAAACATGCAATTCATGTATGCTTTGCTTGGTTTCCTTTGTAGTTCATGTGTGACTAGATTTTAGGTGGTCAAAGGTTGCTTGAACTAAAATTAAGACTAAATTTTCCTTGTCATGTCTAAATTGACTGAACTTGGTATAAATGGTTTTAATATGTCTTAACTGGGATGAATAATATATAAAGTTCATTGGGTTTAATTGTCCATTGCACTGACCTTGTTCTATATTGCACGGACCTTGTTGTCTATTGCACTGACCTTGTTCTGTATTGCATTGACCTTGTTCTGTGTTGCATAGACCTTGTTCTGTGTTGCACAGACCCTTGGGCTACATTGCACCGACCGCGTCTATGGGGTTATCACTATATCCATCGACCTTGCTCAACTGTGCATAGACCCAACCATGGGTTGCACAGACCTTGTTGATAGAATGCATTGAGTGTTTAATGTGTATTGACATGATATAGTGGTTCACTCATATTGGTTATTGTATGGGGAGTTCAACTTGGGCTGCAACTGCTTTTGACTGAACTTGGATATGTTTGGATTTGTTGTTTGGGCCACATGAATGGTCATCCTTGAGCTGAATTTAATTTGTTACTCTCTTGAGGTTTTGAGTTCTATTGACAATTTTAGTTTGTTTTGGACAGTAGGTGGAACCTATGTAAGGTGTGATTGAATTGCTTGCTATATGAACTTAGAGAGGCATTGTACTAATGTGAATTTCTTGTAAGTGTAGGCTCTTGAATGTCCACAAATATTGAATCCATTGTAAGCTTCCACTCCTATTGTAATCCCTTGGATCATTGGTATTAGTTCAGGTTTATGTGTGCTGGTCAAGTGCCGGAGTCGGAGAATGCAATGGTTCACCCTGCACAGAGTTCCGAAGGCTCATCAGAGAAAAACACACATAAAGCACAAAACATACTCCGGGACCCACGAAAAGGATCCGAAAAATATCTGATAAAATTTTGGGGAACCGGCAGCCCATCATACCATAAAGGCTATGACGTTAATTACATCCTCCAAAAAGGGAGGAAAACCCTTGATTAATTGCCAAGATAATGAGCCGTCGGGGCTGCATAAGTACGTAAGCATAAGTGGAATAACAAAATGATATTGCACAATGCAAGAGCGGAACGTGAGCTCACGCATGCAGTTCAATCGTATTTATTCCCTAAGCCCTCAGTACGTGGCGGAGAACACAGGTCCAAAGACCACCATCATGAATAGTGAGAGCTTTCAGTCAGACCTAATCTGACCTTCAGTAAATCACCATTTGATATGCAGAGGTCTGGGATAATAACAAACATGTAGCAATCAGCAAACAGACATGCATGTATACGTGGATGCGTAATAAAAGTGGACCAGAGTCAACTGACAGATGGTGCCAGTATTGTTCATTATTATTATCACTTATTATGATTATTTGCATATTGGTTTGCTATGGAGCATACATGAGCCAAGCATGATAGGGAGATGGGGGGTAGAATGGTTTGATAGGAGTATGGATGAGGATTTAGGACGGCGCCAAGGGGAGAGTTGGCATCTAATCCAGTATGATGAAACGTAGGAATAGGCTTAAAATGACATGGGGTAGCGTAGGAAAAGGGGTTAAACGATGCGGTCCCATTAAGGGGTTTGAACGGTGCAGGGGTGACAGGCGCATGCCGAATAGGGCCACGTCGGGTGAGGACAAATGGGGTCAAAATGTCTTTTGAGTGTATGGTTAAAACGGCATGGAGGGGGTGGACGCCGGATTGGCGCGCGCCGGATTTAGGGTGCGCCGAATTTGGGCAGAGCTTCGACTTTCAAGTTGTTTGGAGCTGCATTAAAACTTGGCTCATTTTTTTGATGTTAATTAGGGTTGATTATTGAGTGAATTTAGGCTCCAATTGCCCTGTAGACATGGCGAATCTGGACTGGTGCGGTTCCTACTCAAGCACAGTCCACTCTTAGTTCGAAGTAAGTTCATAGTTCTCAGAACTTAAGTTCCCTCATAATTCAGCCTAAGTGTTTAGACAAAAATTTGGCAGCACCTCCCCATACCCAGAGGGTTACGGGGGGGAAAGTAGAGGCATTCTCATAGAAATTGGGGTAACCTCCTTAAAGCTGGGAGACCAATACGGCGACCGAAAGACCCAGATGGATGGAAACCCTGAGGGCTAGCCTACGAGGGGCACCATTGATCCATGGGCCAAAGATATTGTTCGAAGGGATGGCCAGAATGGGAGGAGACCTTGAGGGCTAGCCTACAAGAGGTTCCTTACCCATGGCCACCACTATTCCCCAGGGGAATGTGGGTTTCATTGTCGGATCGAAAGACCCATTTCTATTCACCGTAGATGGCTTGAAGCGCACCACGCCACATGCAGATGGGATCCTACAGTCTTGTGGTGATTCAGAAGAAGAAGGCTACGTGGCTATTTGATGGGGATGTCCCCCCTCCTGGGTTAGTGAATCGTTACTTTCAAGAGAAGAAACGATGTTCACATAAGAATGACAATCTTACCCATAGAGCAAGGATGGGGAATAGGCCACATCAGGTAGACCTTCCCCCACCCTTCTTGGGATAAAGGGATTGCAGTGACACATTATTCATCCACTACACCATTGACGATAGGTTAGGCGGGGCAAGAGGTTAATTTTTTAGAATTTAGAAGTTAGCCATGTCGGTGAACAATTGAAATTTTAAGAAGCAAATGCTCAAGCAATTGGCAGGTGGTATGTAGGATGTTGACCATGCCAGAAGACTCTGTGCCTAGATTGCAGGGATGGCCCTGTTATCTCGAATTCATAACTATGAATGGAGAGATGGTGGGGAGACAATCCCGGGGGTGAGCGAAGATACACATATACAAACATCTCCAGTGATGAAATCTACGATGAGTATGCAGCATGTTCAAAATCATCAACACAATGAGAGTGCCCCGGGGAGGGGGAAAATATTAATGTAGCCCTTGCTAACCCAGGGCGTGTTTGGCCTCGGTGAAAGAAATCAGAAGACAATAAACGGTATGAAAATGAATGCAGTAGAGAAGGAAGTGAGTCAGACACAGCTTAAGAGATATCATAACATCGCATTCGGCCTAGCGTTGTCCATCCTTACGTTTAGACAAAGGAAAAGTACAAGAAGCAAATATTAAAGAAAATGAAGATGGGATTCGATAGGGGATGCAGACTCATATCATTGCCCATCCATTTACATATCACGGGGGAGATACTCTCAGGAAGAGGGGAAGGGAAGATATTGCAATTGCTCCACCGAACCCACCTTTGTTCTTCGCCACGAAAATAGAGTACCGGAATGGTCACTCTTCCTCCTCGCACTAGGCATCTCTCCTCGATCGAAGGACGGTGGGTGACGACTCAGGAAGTTCTCTCTCACCCTTTCTTTCTCCCCAAGCCTCTCCTCTCTTCTATTCTTCTCACCCTGGGCACGAATGTTCTCTTTTCTTCTGCATACGAATCAAGCCTCTTTATAGGCTTAAACGACATGGCTTAACCCAACGTGGGGGTGAGCGTGTCAGATTAAGGGCCGCTGATACACTATTTTCACACCGGACATGGAGGGCGTTAGTGGCAGTGGAGCGCGCCAGGTAGAGAGCGCGCCAGATTAACCCCTCATTATGTTTATTTGGTCCAATCTCGGTCTCAAGATCTCAGACCGACTTTGGGAGTCGACTTGATCTTTTATCTCATTGTGGCCTTGTAAGGTCGCCATGAGAAGTATCCGGATAGCCTTTAGGCCACTGAAGGGCCAATTTCGGGGCCGTTCGTGCCTTTAGTTCAGACACTCAGGCTTTTCGCTGACATGGCCTTCGGCACTGTGATCTGTGTTGCCGGGCTGGCTTCATCTACATTGGCAACATTCTCGAGGAGTGGGCCACTACCCGGGGTGCTTTTGCCATTGCTGGGCTACTATCTGGTTGCCAATGGGTTTATCCGTTGAGAAGACGTTCCCGTGCTGGGTCACTCGGGTCTTCCGCTGATACAACCTTTGACACCTTGTTCTTATGGTCCAGAAATATTTCTTCACCTCAGGAGGGTTTCTTATCAGGTGACGGACCAGCAGATGCATTCTCATCTTGGTCGGACAATGTATGGGGTTTGTTCGGCAAGACTGAGTCGATACCGGTTCATTGGACAGGCTGAACGGCACTACAAGTTTTTTGTGTATTTCTTTTGACCCTCCTGAGGTGGAGTCCCTGACGCTCTGGTCAGATGACCTGAGGCTTCAGCAGTTCGGGAGGACCCTTTTGTATTGGTTTTCTTTGGCATTTGCACTTCGGCAGGCCATATCCTTTTTTGTCGTTCGGGCGTGATTGCCATTGATCATATTTCGGTTGCCAACAAATGTCCCCCAGCCGCGGGTGTCACAAGTGAGGAACGAGGGTAGCGGTACCGGTGGATGTACTCTGACTGAGCATCTTCCTCGTCTAGTCAGCACAGACCATTACTTCGGTGTAGTCGAGATGTTGTCAGAGCAGCATGACCCACAGCGGCCTTAGAACAGCGTGAAGATGGTTCCTTGGCCTTAAAATGACGCGACTGTGATAATTTGCTAAAACGGCACGACTGTGATAATTTGTTAAAACGGTGCGACCTATTGTGTTGTGTTAAAATGGCACGCCCTTGAACTGTGTTATTCCTGTGCGGCCTTGCATGTTATTCCGACATGGCCTTAATCCGGCATGCCTTCTAGATGACCAGTGCGGTAGGGTGCTAAAACGGTGCCCCCCACCCCTGTGCCGGATTAAGCTTGCAAACCCTTCTTATAAAATCCATGTTCTTCTCTCTCCTACTTCATTTCAACCCATTTTGACCCTAAGCCTCTCTTCTCCTCTTCTCTTCCCACAGCGGCGAGCGTCTCCTCCCTAAGCCTCATGATGGTGGCGGTGGTGGTGAGAGCTGGTGAGGGAGAGTTCATTTTCACTTGATTCAGGGAGTCCAAACCCCATCTTCCTAGGTCCCGGGAGGCTCCTAGTAGGCGCATCCTCGAAGCTATACCCTTGGGGGTCCTGTTCGGTCCCGGTGTGACAGCCACGGCCTATGTTAGGGACCGTCCCTTAATGGACGGGTTGCCGCTTTCTTCTGGCAAGCTCTCAGGCTGGGGAGACTCTGTTGGAATTTTGTCAGAAACTTTTGTTCCCAACAATTATTTTATGACATTATTTATTTTCTTTGATGCAGATACGATGGCATCTAGCTCATCTTCTTCTTCTTCCCGAGCTGTGGTGACATGGGAAAATGTTGATTCCCTAGACCAGTGTCATGAGTAGTGATGAGTGCTCATTTCTTTATGATAATTCACATCACATACATCATTTCATATGCACATAATTAGCCAATTATGCAAAAACAAAACAATATATTAGGCATGAGTTATATAAGGCATGCACAGCACAAGATTCACTGTGTTGCTATCATCAAAATAAAACAATATATGTTGGTAGCATCAAAACTAACAACATATAGTATACTTGTGCCCTAGGGGACACAACACCCCCTTGTTGGTATACAGGCGGCACACCTTCTGCAATACCCCCGCTTGTACTCCTTAGAGACACCACCGCCACTGCTGCTTTCCTCGGGAGTTGGCTCTAGAACCCGAGCAGATCTCTTTCCATATGCACAAGCACTTTGGGGGGCTCCCCTCAGAAGAAGAGCCTGACCCTTCCGAAGATATCTTCAGAAAATACTTACCATTGCAAACGGTGGACTTGGGATGACCTATGAAACCCCCATGGAACATTATTTATAGGGGAGAGGCAAAGTCCCGTGGAGAAGGAGTTCTACTGCTTCTCCAACTTCACAGAAATTGAAGCGACAGATCCCAAGAATTGCGCCCCCTCGAAGCAACTCCCGAGGTGGCGCTTTGTGTCCCTAGGAGATGATTTAACGCAGAGAAAAAGCTTGCAGATTACGTGGGTAACTCCAAAAGCTCCATAATTTGCGAGAAAAAGGAAAGTCTTTATTTCAAAACTGGAGAAAGGCTTACAAGGTAAGGGGACGATTGTCCTGATGCACTACAACGAAACAAAAAAAGAAAGGTATAGTGCAGAGAAAGCAAAGAAAAGATAGAGAAATTGGTGAGCACTCTCTCAAAAGATCGCCCCAATAGCAACATCACGTGGCCCTTCATCTTGGACTTCGGGTACGCTCCCAACAACAGTCTCGGGGGGCGACGAGTTGTCAGTCAGGTCAACTAGGTTCTCCTCCACCGATGGATCAACTCCAACTGTGCGCACCCCAGTGCTTGGCTTCACTGCTTGCTCCTCAGTGCTCGACTCCTCCTCGCCATTGCTATCCTTGATGCCAAACAGTGTCAACATAGGATGCAACGAAGGCACCGGGACACCCAAGCTCTCAACTACGGCTTGGAGAGTGGCTGTCCAGCCTTCCTGGAAGCCATGGTCCCTGGCTAGATCATAGACCTCGACAGCCACCGTGTTTACCTCATCCCAGAAATCTGAAGATGGATGGTAGCACGCTACTGCCTCCAGCCCGATGGTGGTCATCGAAGCCTTTAGATTCTCAAACCACATCTCCGTCGCCTGAGCCCTCTCTTCGGCAGTCGCCACCTGGGCCCCCAGCTAGGTCACCCGAGCATCGGTTACCTCCACCTTCTTGATCGCCTCCTAGAGGGACTCCTCTAACACCTGGGCTCAGACACAGAGAATGTCCCGATCACGTGCGACTCCCTCCAAGGCCCACTCTTACTGCTCGAGCTGACCCTGAAGCTTAACACATTTGGCCTCGTGCATCGCTTATCACCCCCGAAGCTCATCACACTTGGCCGCTAGCCCCCGCTACATGTCCTGGCTAACTTCTAGCTCCTACGCGATGCTGGTAAAATGGTATCCCCATAGGCTAAATGCTCTGGTGACCAAACTCAGGGTCTTCACCGCTAGGTCGAGCAGTTCCTTGCCAACCCCAATGCCAGACATCCCAATTCGGTCGTGCATCTGGAGGCCCTTGTGCATTAGGGCAAATGCCTCCACCCGACCGATGTGCCCGAAGGTAGGCGCCTCGGGTGGCAGGCAGTTGAGGTGTATGGCAATGCAGTTCTAGAGGGGGGGTGAATGGAACCACCCCTTTAAAACTAGATTTCAGAAATTTAAACTAACACCAAACAAGACAGAGAAAATATAGATTCAATTCATGCTATTGAAGGAAAAACATTCACAAACACCTTATGAGTGCAAGACTGGTACGAGGTGGAGGACCAATATAAATACTTCCTCAAGCAAGGGGAAGCTATCCAGATAGGCTTGACCTATCATTCTAGCAATGCCTTTTGATATACCAGGTGTCTTGATGCCTTTTAAGATAGCCTTATTGGCATTTTTGACCAGCCCGTTAGCCTGAGGGTGGGCGACCGAAGTGAAGTGATTATGGATGCTTAGGTCGGCACATCTATCTCAAAAATAATGAGAATCAAATTGCCGGCCATTATCACTCACTATCACCCGGGGGATGCCGTTACGACAAATGATCAACTTCCAAACGAAACTCCACATGACTGTCTCGGTGATCCTCGCTGTGGCTTCGGCTTTGATACACTTGGTGAAGTAGTCGATGGCGACGATGATAAACTTTTTCTGGGCCTGAGCCATAGGGAACGACCCAAGGATGTCGATCCCCCACCGAGTGAAATGATAAGGCTCGACTAGGGTGACGAGCTTTGTTGTCGGCTGATGGACCAAGTGGTCAAATCACTGGCATCGGTCACACTACTATATGTAGGCCGAGCAGTCACGTTGTAGAGTGGGCCACCAGTAACTCTATCGAAGCAAGATCCTGGCGAGCGACCTTCATCCTTGGTGCGCCCCGTATAAGCCTTAGTGGACCTCTTGAATCGCTTGCCTGGCTTCGTCGGTACTGATGCATTTTAGAAGAGGACCGAAGAAGGATCTTCGATAGAGAGTGCCGTCCAATATGACGAATCATCGAGCTTGGTATTTCAATCTTCGGGCCTCCCGAGGGTCGGGGGGCTCTTGAGAATCCCGGAGCCACGATAGATAGGGGGTACGAAAGTCGCTTGGGGAGGCCGAGTCAACAGCCATGAGCTCCGAATCGATGCTCGGTCACTCGAGCTCTTCGAGAAGGACCAAGCGAGTACCCTCGGGGTCAAGAGAGGAAGCCAGCAGAGAGAGGGCATCCGCTCGGGAATTTTCCTCCCGAGCTATTCAGACTACCTCAAAACCCTCGAACTATTGTGCTACGGCCTTGACCAACCAGAGGTATTTGACCATCAGTTCTTCTCAAGCCTCGTAGTCGCTGTTGACATGGCTGGTGACCAGTTGGGAGTCAGTGTGAATCTTGACTCACTCAGCCCCCAACCGCCGGGCCATGCGGGCTCCCGAGATAAGGGCTTCGTACTCGGAGGCGTTATTTGATGCCTGGAAGTTAAACTTTAAGGAGTACATAGCTCTGCTCCTTCGGGGGACTTCAGGAGGATGCCGACACCGCTCCTGACCGATTTGGAGGATCTGTCGACGAACAATTCCCAGGTTGGCCCGGCGTGGATGAGGATTTCTCTTCGGTCGGGATGGTGCTCTCTGCGATG
Organism: Amorphophallus titanum; assembly: GCA_024336825.1. Lineage (NCBI taxonomy): Eukaryota > Viridiplantae > Streptophyta > Magnoliopsida > Alismatales > Araceae > Amorphophallus > Amorphophallus titanum. The sequence goes on from JANBPO010002057.1 coordinate 4,686,690, forward strand.
AAGTGGGCGAGCACTTGTCCTTTGATAGCCGAGTGAGGCTGTTACAAGATATCGTAGGCCCCGAGCATAATGACCTACATGACGAGGCGTCCTGAGGCTTTAGGGTGAGCGAGGATCTTCTTTAGTGGTTCGTCGATCAGGACTATGATGGAGTGCCCTTGGAAGTAGGACTGAAGGTGCTTGGCTGAGGTAACCAACACTAGCACGAGTTTCTCGGTTGCAGGTTACCTTCTTTCAGCCTCGTTGAGTACCTTACTAGTGTAGTAGACCGGTCTCTCGACTCCCAAATCATTTCTAACCAGGACCAAGCTAACTGTGGATGGAGTTGCCGAGAGGTAGAGATGTATAGCTTCACCTGGAACTGGCTTGGACAGCACCAGGGGCGAAGCCAGAAACTCTTTAAGCTCAGAAAATGCCTTTTAACATTCCTCGTCCCATGCGAATGCAGCGGACGCCATTTTCGGTCCCCTCAACAATTTGAAGAAGGGTAGGCATCGTTCGGCTGCACCGGATAGGAATCGGTTGAGCGCAGCAATGCGCCCTTTAAGGCGTTGAACATCCTGGGTGTAGGTGGGTGGCCGCATGCCTAGGATGGCCTGGACTTTGTCGGGGTTGGCCTCAATCCCACGCTGGGTCACCAGGAAGCCCAGGAATTTCCCGGACTTTACTCCGAAGGCACACTTGGTGGGGTTAAGCTTCATCTCCCCACTTTCATCCCCTTCCACCACCATACCCTGTTCAGGTCGCAGGCAGCAGACTTACTGCTAGTTGCAGAGGCTACCATGTCTTCACAAGAGACCATTGGAAGCGTCTCCCAGCCCACTCTCCAATGGTAGTGGTCTCACCTTCATCTGATTCGTGGCTGCCCAGAGGAGCCTTCACCGTCAGACTGTACATCTCCTCCCTGGCAGACATCCCGTCATGAGTTGCAGAGGCTCCCACGGCCATCCCCCTAAAGTTCTTGAAACAGGGCTTGGCTGAGATCTTCTACTACGAGTCTACTTACAGTACCATGAAGCAGCTCTCTGTTTGGACCCCGAAACAGTGAGCTCCTAATTTTCTCCCTCGGGTGTGCAGATCAGTTCCCTTTGGAACTGACCTGATACCCAGTCACTATTTGGGTACTCGCCATCTACTTTGACCTCCTCCAGCATCATTGCAGGTCTCCGTTCGAAGAGGGTTCGACCATGATTCCAATGACTCTAGCATCTCCTGAATCAGAGCTCGGGAGCTTCCGTGGTGGCTTCTCCTTCCTACTGCAGTGCTTCAGAAGCTCCAGAACAAGAAGACAGCAACCCTGTTCACGACTCTGCCCCGACCTTCGCCATCAACTAGAAATTCCCCAAAAATTTGGACGCCCTCCTGGGCCAACCCAGAAGGTTTTTCCATTGGTTTCGTCGCCAACAGAGTTCGAGGGAGTCCATAGTGGCATCAAAATCGACTATCTGTCCACTATTCCCGAGAGTGGATAGAACCGACGGTCTCCTAGCAATTAGTTTCTACTTTAGTTTCCCCCTCCCTGCCTAGCCGGCTTACAGCCCCTCCCTGCAGGAGGTAGTGTTTGGATGTAAATTTGGCTTCACTTCCCCTTGTTCAACCCCCTTGCATGGGGCGTAGTAGTGTATCTTCTTAAACAGGGTGAAGCTTCACTGACGTAGCGTGTGGGGAATCCATGCTTCCCCGCTCGCCCACGTCTCCGAGTGGGACCGATTTCTTCAAACCGGTCAAGTAAGTGCTCTCTCCTTGCTCTCACTTAAGTGCTTTGTTTGTTCAATATTAGCTCATAGCTCCACTGGCTGGTGAGAGAGTACTCGGGCCCGCAAGTTCCATTGCTTCCGAGTGGCCATCGTGGGAGAGAAAGAGTGACCCGTGCCTTCGGCACCCGATCGGCCCCCCTTGAATTGGGCTTTCGAGCTCCTTGGGAAGAAACTGTGGCCTTGCTAGCCCTCTACCTGCAAGGGAGTAGCCCCCACATCCTCAGCTCGGCATCACCGAGTCATCCCTCGAGTTTTGGGTGAGTGTCGAGTGAGTGGCCGCCGACGTCGATCCGTTCTTACAGATGGTGCATGCTTGCTAGGTACATGGGATCGTTGGGTTGTCGCTGCATTCCATAGGTCTTAGTAGACCCATTGTGATTGTGTCACATCACCCGATCTCTGTCTCTCCACGAGCTCGATCTCTCTTGTTCGATTTCTGTCTCCCCATGAGCTCGATCTCTCTTACTCGATTTTTGTCTCCCCGCAAGCTCGATCTCTCTCGCTCAATTTCTATCTCTCCCCGAGCTCGATCTCTCTCTCGATCTATTTCTCTCACAAGCCTCCCCCCTAGCTTGATCTCTCTCTCTCTCTCTAAACCTTTTTTTTCCTCTCGAGCCTCTCTCCAAGCTCTATCACCCTCTCGCTTGATCCCCCCCGAGCCCGATCTTCCCAGGCTTGATCTCTCTCTCTCAATCTCCCACATACATCCCTCAGCTCTTCTCTCTGCTATCTTCTCAACACTCTGGATCAGGCTTCTTCTCTTTCTCTTTTCCTCAAACTTCTTTTCTCAGTTTTTCACTCAAATCTTTTTGCCACGATCAACTCTTCCAAGAAGGAGAAAGCCTTCTTTTATATCAGTAGCAGAATAGGTCGTGTGTCTTCCATGAGAACCCACCCACTTACACCCCTTTGAGGTGTTTGAATGCCATCTGCTCGATGCTTCACTCTACATAGAGGAGCCGAAGTAGAACCCCTAGTCAGCTCAAAGCAAAGGGAAGGAGATAGTGGAGGACGACGACTAGTTCCCTCCACCGCCGCCCGATTACGTGGCACCGCAGGAAGTGTCACACATCTCTGAAGCTAAAGGTGTGGTTCGAGCCATCCCCTTTAATATTTACCCCGAGACAGGAGTTTCGAAGCTCGAGGACTTACTAGGGTACGTAAAGGTCCCTCCAGGGATCATGAAGCCCCTCACAGATTTAGACTGTCAAACAGTCAAATTCCTGAAGATCTGGGAGGTGCCCAACTCGGAGGGCCCACCTATGATATTCTATGCGGCTGATGACACAGCCAGTAAAAGGGGATGATGATTGTAGATTCCCCGAAGAAATTTGTGACCCGGTTGGCCCAATCATGGAACTTCCAGATATATCCGGCAAAGTGGTGAAACTGGCTAGGGGGTAGTAGCTGCCTTTCTTTCAAATCGAAAGCCAGAATCAGATGTTCAAGAATCTATGGTATCCACCGAACCTAGATAGAGAACTCCTAAAGATCACCCAGCACCTTGGAATGGGTTTCTCAGTAGAAGATTTCTATGAAGCAGACATGATATCTGTCTCAGCCCCGGCCGGTGATGATCCCCCGGAAGACCTGGACGCATGGGAAGCCAAGAGCCAAGACCAACATATGCCTCCAGTCGACGAAACCCAAGATGAAGAAGTGTTCCTCCGGAACTCACCTCTAAGCAGGGATATAGGGCTGGTCCCATCTTCTTCTGAGGGGCCAGTCCTGGACAGTCATGGTGATGGGGTGTTGCCGCCTATGCCCAACGTTGGAACGGAAGATAGTGGTTCAAGCCACACTCTGGACTTCTCCCCATGTGACCCTGTTATGCTCACAATATGCTATAAGCAGCAATAGGAGATTGAGATATTGAAGGCTTAGTTGGCCAAAATGATCAAACTGCTGTCTGATCTAACTAAGGGCATCCACCTTCAGTAGGGTGGATCCATGAACCCAAGACACTCCCCTGCGACCACGGCGGAACGGGAGAATCAATCTCTGAGCACCAACTTCAGTGCTTTCATGCACTCAAGGAGGAGGGTGAAAGAAGCGACCGGTCCTTCAACTAGTCGGCGGACGGAACGAGTCCTCACATTGCAGGAAAAGTTGAAGAAGCCTTATTCCTTCTCGAGAGATAAAATTCAGGGGATCTTTAAATGGGCTTGTCACTATGACAAAGTTACCTTGCCAAAGCCCAAAAGGTTGGAGGACGCCAGAAGAAGTGACGACCCAGAATTCTATCTCCATCATCGAATCCTGGGCCACCCTATAGAAGATTGTTATGTCTTCAAGGATATCACCCAAGACTTGATCAGGAAAGGCAATTTTAAGATGGGGGACTATGAAGTGGACCCACCACAACCCCATGAAGTAGGCGTCTGTAAAAAGGGAGTCCATGTGGTCTCCCTCCTCGCAGAGGACACAAGCTCGGCTGATGGAAGATGCTCTGAAATAAAATTTCCTCAATATGACTCTGCCTTGCCCTCATTGTGTGGTGGGTTGAAGCAGGAAATTGAAAGGCTAGAGAAGTAACTAGCCGAGATAAGCATGCACTGGTTTGACCCAGAAGGGGGTATCTTCCCTCAGTATCGCAGTCACCCAAGCCCGAAGCACTTCCCCGTGACCAGAGCAGAACTCTACAGCCACAGGCAAGAAGATGACGAGCTCGTCCTGGACTACATGAAAAGATGGAGAAGCCTTTATGCGAGATGCAAGTTCCCGCTAAGCTACGGGGTTGCCACCTGGGTTTGTAGATAAAGTTTGAAGAAAGAGATCTAGCAGCAGATGGTCGGCCTCGATGTCCAATCCCTTGATCAATTGGCCACGATAGCAGCTGATATTGAAGCCTTCCAATTCGGGACCTACGAAAGCACTCTGAAAGCTCTCCAATTCCAATCCAAAGGATCCAAGGTATTACATGGCCAGACTAATGTCGATACAAAATTTGACAGCACCGTGCATGAGGAAGAGGATAACTTTATTTCACTCCCTGCCAAGTCTAACACCCCAGTCCCGGTGATCGTTGAGCCTTCACTACTCTCTAGCGAAGAAATTGGGGCTGAGCAAGCTCCCCCTGTCTCCAAATCTGTTGAAGGATCTAGTGTTGTTAGTCTTCCAAGTGAAGAAGTTTCTCAGAACACCTACCAAAAGGCTTTGTCGACTTTAGTAGGCAACACCGAAGAAGCTTCTTCAGCATCAGTTGACAATTTCCAGAAGAGCCAAGTCACACCCAAAGATGGCTCCACAGAAACCCCACTATCGTCAGTTGACGATCCCAAAAAATTCCCATCAACAGACATCGACGGCCTAGAACAACCCCTATTGGGATCCTATGATAATGATCACCTAGTCCCACAAGCACCAACTAGTGGTTTCAAAAATCAAGAAGTATACGAAGCCGACACCGATGATGAAGATTTCATCAACTTCCAACCTGCTCCTCCCGAGCTAGAGGACAGTGGCCAAGCAATTGTAAACGAACTTGTCAAGATCAACCTAGGTGAAATTGGAACACACCAACCAATATTCCTCAACGCTCTCCTCACTGAAGTAGAGAAGTAGGATTACAAGCAACTCCTGCTTGAATAGAAAGATTGCTTCTCTTGGACCGACAAGGAGATGCTAGGGTTATACCCCTTTGTGTCAGAGGATGAGCTAGCCATTTCTCCCTTAGCAATGCTAGTCAAATTGCCACAGAGGTGCATGTGCCTTGAACTGGAACTCCTAGTTTTTGCTTAAGTCAATAAAATGCTAGAGGTTGACTTCATGGAGCCGTGCATCTACTTGATCTGGCTCACCAACATCATCCTAGTCAAGAAGAAAAATTGTCAACTCTGCATTTGCATCTACTTCCAGGACCTCAGTAAAGCATGTCTGAAGGACGACATCCTAGTACCAATCACAAAAACTATGGTTGACATGACTACTAGACATGAAGCATTGTCTTTCATGGACAGATTATCTAGTTACAACTAGATCCAAATGTCTCTAAAGGACAAGAACCATACCGCCTTCCGATCCCCAAAGGGATTTTCAACTACAAGCACATGCCCTTTGTGTAGATGCCTAATTTAGGACATCATGTGGATCCCCAGTTAGACCGTGATATAAATGACGCTATTGCTTTACTTGGATTAATCGACATTTTATGCTTTTAACTCCAACCCAACACACAGTAATTGGGCCTTGATCGAACCATGAGGTGATAAGGGGCCATGGGCTGGGCGGCCAAGCCAATGGTCACCCAGGTCTGGTGGATGGCCAGATGGCTGGCCGCCTTCACTCTGTGAATGGCCAACAGTTTGGCCACCCTCCTGCAACTGCTGGTCAAAGAACATTGCATGTTCTTCTGCCACACCTCGCACGAGCCGTAGCCTCATCGCCCACGTCTAGCTACATGACGTTGGAGGCTTCTAGAGGGAGGCCCCAATGACAAAACCTTCATGGAGAGGAGTTTTAGGGGAGAGGGGGGAAGAGAGGAGTTTTGGATGGGGAGTTCAAAGATGAGTGCATTATCAGAGGGAGAGAGGGACGGAAGTGGGCAACAATTTTGGAGTTTAGTTTTGATGCTCGAGTTCTCAAGAGTCTTGGAGCCTTGATAGCTCAGGGGGACTGGAGGAGATGAACCTCCATTACTCCGGCTTTCAGCATCGTCCATCTCCATTTTTTGGTGGCCAAGAGCTTGGCCACCCCTTGGTTTGCTCCCCACGTTCCCATCCTCTTTTCCCTGTTTTATGTCACATTCCCTACTCATTTGCATCAATAGCATCCTAGATAATCCTTAGATCCTGCTATAGAGGTTTTCACTTAATGGAGTGGCCTAGAACAGACCGTTCAGTTTTCTCTGGGCGGCCTCTAGTGGACCGTCCATTCCCATTGAGCGGCCCTTGGGTGACCGCGCTATGGGCTGAGTCTATTGTGTTGTTGGATAGCCTTGATGGTCTAACCTTTGGTCCGTCTGTCCATGTAGCAGCTCCTTCTTTGGCCACTACAGTCTGTTTGTCTTAGGTCTGTGTCTTAGGGCGACGTGTGTGGCAGTTCTTGTCTAGACTGCCGAGTTCGCGTTTCGATTTTCTGATTGTCTTGGCTTGACCTTGTGGTTTGCCCGCTGTCCCGTAGATGTCTCCTGACGTCCTATGAGGGCTATGGCCACGTTATAAGGTGGCCAGGAGTGTTTATGTATTGCGTCAAGTTTTGTGAGTCGTCGTTAGGTTCTGGTCAACCTGGTGTGACCCAGTGGTTGACAGGTGACCTTGTGTGTGTCTTGACTATTCTATCTAGCCCGAGATGGTAGTTCTGGATGCCTCAAGGTATTGTCTTACCTCAGTTTACGTGTCCAGGTGTGCTGAGGGTTCTTGGTGTTCCCTCAGATCTCCGTGACTCGTTTCCTACGGTTATGTCGTTTCCTCTGGCTTAGGATTAGACGGATTGGCGACTTGTTCCGCTTAGTGCGACGATCTTTACTTCGAGTCGTGAGACTCAAGGATTGTTGTAGTTTCAGGTCTAGTCGCCTTATCCTGAGTCTGTCGGCAGTCAGTGTACTACCTTGGTGCTTCATAGTATGTGCGATAGTGCTTTATTACTTGTCTGTACTCCAGCACTCGTGTTTGGAGTTTGTGTCTAGTGAGCCTCCACTAGTCGTAGCCTGAAGGCACGTTACGGCGTGTCGGCCCACCTGGCAGTGGTGGCGCGACAGTTCTCGAGATATGATTTTTAAGCTAGTTCTGTCAGCCCCGATCCAACTGTAGCGTCCTACGGAGGGGAATACTAGCTAGAGACCTGGCTTAGGCGAGAGCCAGTGTGTGCACACGTGGTCAAGGGTGTTAGGACTTGCGCCGACGAGCGTGACCCTAACTAGTCACTCGTTACTGTAGTTCCTGTTCTGGTTCAGTGTGTACCTCGGTCTCTGTCATTCCAGGCGTCCGTAGAGAGGTACTTGAGGCACAGTGTAAGACGTTAGTGGACGCAGCTAGCTGTTCTTCTAGTGAGGGGGTGCTTCCGTCACGTGATGCGTGACTCTCGTGTTTCTCGGAGTCTGTGTCCCCTTCCGATTTAGCCTATTCTTGGTTCTGTCCAAGATCAGCTTCCCCTGCTGAGTTGGCCTGTGTCTGGCTTTGCCCAGGGCCAGCTTGTTGTGGCATGCATGACGTACCAGTCGTGTATGCAGTTGTGTTTAGGGGAGCGTGCATGATGATCCAGTCGTGCGAGTTGTGGAGTCTGTTCTGTTTGTCTAGGTCTTTTTCTGGGCTTGTGTGTCTGGTCTCATAGGCCTTTGTCTTAGGCCGCGTGCTTGTCGACAGATCGGCAACTCCTGACCTTTCAAGTTCGGGGTTAGCTTTCTGTCGTTGCTTGGAGTAGCTTAGGGGCCGAGGTCCTCTCGGTAGCCGTATTTTGTCGGTACAACTTCTTCCCTTACCTGTTCCCTACTCCTGCTTCCTCTTCTTTACAACTTTCTAGTGTAGCTTTTCCTGCTTTACTACTACCTACTATTTTAGCGTGTTACTGCGTTATTTTTCAGTGGGGATCCGGGTGACCACTATTGAGCTAGTGACACGAGGCTTACCCCTACTTTTCAGGTGGGTGGCGTCGTTCTACTTCCGCAGTTCCTGGTGTGGTGTGTCCGTAGTTGCCAGCGGTACCTGCGTCGGGCTTCCCCCAACCTCATTGTATGTCTTTCTTTTCTGTTGACTGTACTGCTTGTCTTTCCTTTGGGTTGGACTCTGGTATAATTATTAAATATTTAAACTATTAATTAAAAAGTAAGTGTCATCCTCTTGTTGTCCCTCATTGCCCATCGTCGGGTGGGCTTCATCTTTATCTGGGGCACCAGAAGGTTGCTAAGGCTGCGGGTGAGTACCCCCAACTGCAGGGTTGGCATCTTGGCATAGCTACTTACCCTTTGTCATTTTCAGGAATTCCAAGAAGGAAGGGGCGGCAGAGTTGCCCCCACTCTGATTGTAAAAGCTAGAGGGGGAGGAATTTGGACTCCCTTGACCTCCGGAGGAGGTATTTTATAGGGCTAGTCTCCCCTAAAGATAATATTGTGATTGGCGGGCGGATGGCGCCCCCATCTTTGGCCTGACCGTATTGCATGTGTAGCAGCCTCGGCTTTAGCCTGGCTCGCCCCAGTGACAGGTGTGAAGTAAATTTCCTCTTCATCTTCCTCACTGGGCCGATTGAAGAGGGCAGAGAGGGTATTATAGGAGAGCACTATCCTCGTCTTGGCCTTGTCGGCCCCTCTTTTCTTCTTTTACTTTTTCTTCTTGCCTTGGGCTGGCGCCTACCCCCAGAACAAGTTATCATCCTTTTCTGATACTTCGTCAGCTTCCACTTGTCATTCCAACGAGAGCTACTCTAATTCTTGCCCTAGCACATGGTCCCCTATTAGCAAGGGCTTCAATCTGGGCTGTTCATATTCATCTAGCTGGTTTATGTAGTCCTACAGCCGCCAAACTTTTGGACTAATTTCTCTAGCAACTGGCAGTGGAGTCTGTCTTCTTCGATTGTGTGTAGGTATTCTAATGACTACAGGCGGTTTGCTCCACGTGGGTGCTGTCACTGGAGGAATAGGTCGTGGTATGGTGCCACGAACATGTGCCCCCACCATTGGGCGACGTGTGGCTTTCTGCTTAGTTTTTGCAGGGACTTGCTACCATCCCCGTTGTGCTTTTATTAGTGCCAGAAAGTAGGCTTCATAGGTGCGCTGAGTGCTGACTTCTGCTATTTCCTCGGGCATTGCCTGATATAAAGAGACCATATTGACCGCAGCTCTTCTCAGAGGTGCTTCATGAGATTGTGGATGGTCAACCATGCACTCTCCCAACTCTATTTCTTCTTTCTTCACCATGCCTTCAATGATATCCTTGAACACACAACAGTCTTCAATTAGGTGCCCTAGCATCTTGTGGTAAGGGCAGAACCTTGGGCTATCTCTTCTTTTCAGGTTGTCTGGCCTTTTCGGCTCAGGCAGAGTGACCTTATTGTATTGGGTCACCCAATCAAACAAGATCCTGGTCTTCTCCTTTGAACAAGAATAGGCCTTCTTCATTTTGTCCCGAAGTGAGAGGCCCTCCTTATTGTCTCCGGCTTTAGCGGGCTGAGGTGCAACCGCCTTCTTGCCTTTGTCTTTCTATTGTTCAAACGTCTTGATGTCAAGAGTGTTTGCTTCTTTTGGCGTTGAACGCCGCTCTAGTGTCTTTGTCTTCTATGTGGGGGCAGCGGTTGATATAGGGGCAGGTCATGCAAGGAAGGCTTCCACCTCAGCCACAATATTATTCAAGCGGTCAAACGACTGTATTTCCATACCAATCATCTTTTCCATCACCACCCTTTTGAGGTTTTGTTTATAGATCTGTATAGCATCCTCCTGATGCGGGGGCCGCTTGTACCTCATTCCGATGTTTCTCCACCTCTTAATATATTCAAGGGCCATTTCATCCGCCCTCTGTCTTGTCACGTAAAGCTCAGCCACCGTGACCTCCCTCTCGGTGACATGGAATCTCTCTCTAAATTTCTTCTGCATATCCGGCCAGTTGCCGATTGACCCGGTCAGAAGGCTAGAGTACCATTCAAAAGTCAATCCCATTAGCGAGGACCCAAAAAACTTCAACAAGTATGACTCGTCTGTGGCTAGATCACCCAAGATGGTCATATAGTATGCAACATGTTCCTTCGGGCATCCCTTCCCGTTGAACTTGTCAAACTTGGGTGGGTTATTGATCTATTGGTAGATTTAGTTTCTGACTCTCATGTTTAAATTATAATTGGCATCTTGTTTAGCTATCTTTACTTGTTCAGTTAGTTGTACAGCTTTAAATTGTCATTTCTTATGCCAATGCATGCTTTAATTACTTTCTTATATTTATTTATGAGGTAGGGGTCCACATAAACCCTACTGAGTCTATGTTGTGAGACTCACCCTTACTTTTCTAGGTGAGCAGCAGCAGCCATCTTCTGGAGCTTCCCGTGATTTTGACGGCAGGTCTTAGTGCCAGCAGTAGGTTGTCAATTGGTCTGTCTATCTTTTCTTTCCCTTTTGACTGGGGTATGCCCTGTGTAGTTGTTTATTTTGACTCCTATACAGTGTGTGGACTTGTATAAATAGTGGATCTGGACTATTATATATGTATACCACTCTGATATTATAAATTGCTTCCACTCAAAGTTCAAATTGTTACTTTAATTACTATTGCGCGTGTAATTCCAGTTCGTTATACATCTTCTCAACAAAACCTCCCAACCCTTGTAGGGCCTTATCAGCCTCTTGGGCGGCTTCCTCGAGTTATTGGTATTGGTTTACCGGTATCCGAAATGCCAGGTCGTTACAAACACTATTACCCATCTTGAGTCTGCATGATGATGTCATATGTGTTGATGCTGCATTGGTGTGCATTGCTTAACCTAATGCAAGTGCTTCCATCTATTACTTCTATAATGATTGCATTATATGTAGAAGTCTGTGGTTGAATGTTGAAAAGAATAGGTTTGTAGGGGCAAATGTAACTTGATGATTCGATGAAGAAAGAAGTTCAAGTCCAAGATATTGTCTCGACGTAGCTAAACGAGGGTTAACATGAAAGGTCGATGCATATCTGTTGTTCGAGCTCAACAGGTCGATGCTTTTGAAGAATCTGTTGCTGATTTGGTCAATGTAGCAGCCACAGTTAAAGCAGTCAGGTCAATCCTGTGGTTACAGTTAAAGCAGTCAGGTCGGTGCAGAGGGGCTGTTATGCCTATCAGGTCGATGTAGCTAAACAAGTATATCGCTAGACAGGTTGATGCAATAATGGTTAAAGAAAGCTAACAAGTCCAAGCAATAGATCCTGTCAATACTGTTCTTACAGTACTGTTGGAGCTGAGAAAAGTCAAGCAGAAAGCAAAGCAGTTGCTATAGATACTGAAGAGACGACAAACTACTACAAGAATGGCTATGTGTTCCTATGAAGAGATATGTGTGAAGAACAGCCAACCCATGCACTACAGCAAGTCAACACAGTCAAAGGCTAACGGTCAAAGTCAGCATTCGTGTCAGTCAAGCCACCACATGAAGCATTCTATTCAAAAAGATTTATCTTAAATGCCTCGATGCATCAAGGTTGATGCACCGACGCACCTAGACATTTAAGTGCTATACCTTTGAGAAGGTCGATGCATCTAGAGTTTTTATGCTTATCAGGTCGATGCACGTATACATAGTTACAACTATCAGGTCGATGCATGCAAGCCACTCATGTTTATCAAGTCGATGCATGTATACATAGTTACAACTATCAGGTCGATGCATAAAAGTCACTCATGTCTATCAGGTCGATGCATAAAGTTCCCGTGTGTTGTTCTGTTAACACAGGTCGATGCAGCTTTGTTAAGACAGGTTAAGGTAATAAAGCAAAGTCATAGCCAAAAAGATCTGAGCAATTAAGAAATGTCGATGCACCTAGAGTTGGCAGAGCTATCAGATCAATGCTTCAGTAGACCAGATTGAGTTTGTCTTCAACTAGATCCAGATTTGTTCTGCTCCAACAATCAAGCATGGATCTGGAGACTTTACAAGTTTTAAATAATCTTGGTAAACTAGACTCAGGAGCATGCAACAGTGATGATTTCAAGCTCTAATGGGACTCTACGGTAAATGGATTGAGCAACAGTTCTCTTGGACTTAGCAACTAAAGATTACTCGTTAGCTGGACTGAAATTTTTCAAAAACCGGGGGATCATGCAGCGCTTCTAGCTGTTGGTTTGCCTGAACGTGCCCAGTAGAGAGGGGCGTCGCTCGGGATGCCTACCGTTGAGCGGTACCGAGTGCGGCTGATCTCGCGGGCGCGTCGCACTCGACGGGCCGATGAGCATGCCTGTGAACAGGTCAGTTTGTTTGGCTTGTTCGTGGTGAATGACAAGGCGCATTCATCGCATTGCCTGTCATAGGTGATGGGCAAGGGGCTTGGCTTCTTGATCCGGGGTTCACGTAGTACCCATGCCTGCGACGACTTGAACTGTGTCCGTCCGAGTCGCCACTCCATGACCGTGCGCGCCCCCCGTGATGAGTTGCACTTGATGCAAGCGGGTGTGAGATTGCCTTCATAGTTAGTGCCCCCCCGTGCTAGGGGTATGACGTGATCGATGCTTTCGCAGGGGCTATCACAGAACGTGCATGTGCGGCCTTGGCTCTGCCACTTGTGCAGCAGCCGCCGTTGTTTCATCTTGGTCAGGCCGATGATCTTCTCTCGTAGCGCGCGTCGCCCCTTGGCGTGGTCGGTGCCGTAGATGCGCTTCGAGTTGAAGTAGCAGTCGCGACATCGGAGGCTTGTCGCGCTTCCTCCGCAATCGATGCATGTTGCTGGAGGGTTGGCTTCACGCCGGCACTGCAGGCACTGACCTGCACCGGCTGGCCTGCTGCCCTTGCCGCGTAGCATGGGCGCCCCGCACGTTGTGCAGGGCGCGGTCGGTCGGGGCATTGTTCCTCCTGTGTCGCCAGGGCATACGAAGGGCCCACCGCGACGGGGATCAACCGTCCGTGGGTACTTCCTCGCGACAGAGGAAGCGGTTCAGAGTTTGAGGAAGCGTTCTGCTTCGTTACGCCGGGCGCGTGTGCCAGCCTCGCTTGTGTTGCAGAAGGCGTGGCTTGGGCCGATTATTCGGGTGGCTGTTGGGTCGTGCGATAGGTGCCATTTGCTACCGGGAACGATGTTCCGTGTAGGCATCTTGCAGATCGGCTCCGAGCACGTGGCTTCACCGCGTGCGACTACACCTGCCCATGCTTTGCGGATGGCCTTGTATGTGGCCCCGTATCTAGGGTCGGTCACTGGCCCGCTGGATCAGGGTGGTGGTGGATATGCCCTGGGTTCGACGCAGGAACATGAGGCTCACGTTGTGGTCGTCGAACCATCCGAGGTGTGGGATACCGAGTTGTGCGGCTAGGTCTTCACGCAACCAGTTCGTTCCTGCTACGTAGACGTCTGGAGATAGGTCGATGATGTGCTGGTCTTGTCCCTCTGGCCCGTCCCACACGACAATCTCGTTGGCGATGCCCTGCCGGCGTACGTCTTGCATGCGCTGGTACTCGTCAACCCGAGGTTCGCGTTTGTAGTGGCGCATTAGGCGGTTCGAGTTGACGCCAACGATGAGCTGCCCTGTGCCTGCGATCTCTCGGGCCGCTTTAAGTGCATTGACGTGGCCGTGGTGGAACAGGTCAAAGCCGCCTGCGTAGAGGACTTTCATTGCCCCCAGTTCCCTTTCCATTTGCGGGCGTACTGGTTGCCGAGGACTAGGTTGTTGCGCCCGTGTCGTTCTTGGTATTGCCCGTTGGCGTCGATGACTTCGGGCCAGATGGTGGGGAGTTGGAGGCGCATTCCCAGTTCGCCTTCCCAGTGGATGGATGTTGATTTGTCCATCTGTTCTGGGGCGTCGTGTATCGCCTTCTCAAGCTCGTGGCTGTCGTAGATGGCTAGGTACATGTGGGGTGGGCCGAATAGCCACGTTGGACCACTGTTGTCGATGACGTCCCAGAACTGGGTGGACAGCACCTCGCACGAATCGTGCAACAGGATGAAGGTGCGGAAGTTTCTGATGCCCGTTCTGAGGGCGGATATTTCATACCCGCCCGTGTCGTGTACTAGGACGCGTCGGTGCTTAGATGTTCTGCGTATCGATTTGAGGCAGTCGCTCAACCAGTCGTGACGATCGGGGTTGGTGCCGACGACTACGGGAATCATTCACGACCCCGTTCAATGGTGGGGTCGTCTTCGTCGTCAGGTTTGGGGGTCACCGATTCCACCGCGTGCCGCCTCAATGAGGACCTTTACTGCGTCTTCGTCGAGGTGTTCCAGGAACGTGAAGCCTCGAGGCTCCGGGTTGGGAGTCTCGGCTGCTTCGTCCAACGTTTCCTCCGTGGTGTGGTTGTGTGGAGCGCCCGAGATTCGAACTCGGCATGTGGTCCGACCGAAGCCGTGACCAGCCTTCCTATGCGCCCCTAGCCCAGTCCGGGGAACGGCCCGTACCAGGTTGTTCAGTTGTGTTTGGGTGTCTCCCAGTCCCGACCGTGGCCGGGTAGGGGACGATGGTGTCGCCCGCGAGCTCATCCGCGCATTCGATGAAGTATCAGGCTCGAGGCCATGCGTTGATTTGTGGTCGCGGGGTTCTACGGACGACAGGTCTTATTTCACGGTGCGGGTGCGTACGGGTTCGCCGCGCAAGAACTGATCACGCAGCCACGCCCCACAATGGTCGCAACGGAACAGTGTGTACTGGCGCACGAAAGCGTTCGCCAACTTCTGCTGCTTCGTGATCTTCGAACTACCACACGTAGGACACGACCACTCAGCCGAAACACCAGACAGAACACCGATATGCGGCTGATCCGTCAACCACGGCAACAGTTGCAGATACAGACGCTCCGTCAACCGGACATCGTTCTCGTTGTAGCGTCGCATCTTGTCCCACGCGACAGGATCGCCGGCCATGCAGTCCAACCACAACTGCCAATCAGTGTGATCCTTCGACGCACCCAAATACCGTCCCGCAAGATAGTCGAGGCGACGGTACGTGAGCTTGAACCGTTTCCGGTTCGTCTTGATCAGATCCACCGACTTGAACGGTGCAGCCGGCCCCAACCCGTAGTCAGCGAAGTGCTCGTTGAACCACGGAATGTCGGCCTTTTCACCGTTGTACGTGATCACAACGTCAGCCTCGGTGAGCAACTCCCACGCGGCCCGAATCATGTTCTCGTGGCCGTCGCGTTCGTCATGGAAGATGACTTGCTTGTCGCCTAACCATTTCGCGGCGAAACAGATCATCCTCGGCGGCGAGATCAGCTTCTCCGGGGTGATGTTCGTACCCCATGCGTCCCAGAAGTAACCCACCCCTGGGGCGCGTTCCACATCGATGGTGAGGATGCGGATGTTCTTCGCGATCGGTGCGAGTTGCGTCAGCTTCTCAGCGAGACTCACAGGAGCAGTCCCCTCGTCGGTGCCGAGCCAATGTGGGGCCGGCAACCTCGTGCCCCTCGGATCTCAGGGCTCGAGCGATTGCGGTGGACTGCATTGGGGATTCGATTGCGTTGAGCAGGGCTTGCTTGTCGATGTCGTCGAGGGTTTCGAACAGGATTCCGACAGAGCATCGGCTGCCCATCGGTTTGGGTTTCTCGTCCGCTAGACGAGCTGCGAGGGAGGACATGGAAGATTGCTCCGTTCCCCGGCAACACGAAAGCCCCCGTCCTTTCGGGCGGAGGCTTGGGCTGTCGGGCCGCTGGGGTGTAGTACACCACCATCTGTACTGGACATTACATGGATTTCATGGCCGTGTCAACTACCGGCCCAGAGGAGGGCTCTCACTCTCCAATCGCAGCAGGTCGGGCAGGTACAACCACAACACCCGGGACGGCCTCATGGTCTTCACCTTCCCCGACTTCACCCACCGCCAGATCGTCACCTTCGAACGCCCCACCCGAGCCGGCGCTTCCGCCAGCGGTATCCAATCGGCGCTTGGCATTTGCCTTCTCCTGTTCGTGCTCCCACTCGATCAACTTCACCGCTACCTCAAACCGGGCTGATCCCATGACCGCGTTGCATGATCGGTCCGTGCACCTCACCACGACGTCGAGCAGTTCCACGGGCCGCAAGATGCCATCTCGTCCACGCATGTGGGTGTCGACGGTGGGGGCGTTGTCACGTTTGGCCGGATTCGGTGGGAAGTACTTCAACGTGAGCTGTTGGCATGCCTCGCAACGGAAGTACCCGACTCGGTGTGTTCTGTCGGAGTACGGCCACCGCGCGGATGCGGTCTCAACCTCCCGTGTCAGGAGGAGGATCAACTCTGCGCCGTCCTGGCTTTTAGCGGCATCCTCAAGCTCGGGCCATGCGTTCAGCTCGTTCATCAGTCGGGTGACTTCGTGAGCGGCCAACCATGTCGCCGGCAGCGGCAGCGGGTTCTCTGATCCGCGTCGCCGTAGTTCGTCGATGTCGCCCCCGCGAACGTGGCCGGCTACCCACCACCAGGGGAGGTGCTTGTATGCGGTTTCCCAGGCTTTGACGAACCGGTCCCACTGGTCGTAGGTCAGGTATCCGATAGTGCCCGCGTCAGGGTCATACTCGGTGTTCAAAACGGACTCTCGTCGTTGTACGAGCCGATTGTGTTCCATGTATCGACGGGTTCCGTAGCCTGCGGAACGGTCGCGTTCGTGGAACCCCCGGATGCCCTGGTGACCTGTGCCGTCGCGTATCGCAGGCTCGGGCCGATCTCGTCGACTTCGAGCTCGATGGACGTCCGCTTCTCGCCTTCCTTCGTCTCGTACGAACGCTGTTTGAGCCGGCCAGTCGCGACCACCCGTGAACCCTTGCTCAGCGACGATGCGACGTGTTCTGCGAACTCGCGCCAGCAGGACGCGCGGAGGAACAGCGCCTCGCCGTCCTTCCAGTCGTTGGTTTGTTTGTCGAATGTGCGGGGTGTGGATGCGATCGTGAAGTTCGCTACTGCCAGCCCGCCCTGCGTGTACCTAAGTTCGACGTCTGCGGTCAGATTTCCGACGACGGTGATGATGGTTTCTCCGTTGCTCATGCTGGTTGTCCTTCCATGCGCTTTCGGCGCAGTCTTTCGCTGGGTTTTTCGAACCGTTCGCTGTCTAGACGGCGAACAAGTTCGGGGAGGGTTTCGTTGTTGTGTGTGACTCGTTCGGCTTGGAGTTGTTCAAGCCAGCGGTCCCACTCGTTGTTGGTCATGCGCGTTCTCCGCAGATTGGGCAGTATCCGTGTTGGTCGGGTTGGTGGTTGTGTCCGTCGCCCGGTTTGGGTCGCACGTAGGCGGGTGCTCGTTTGGTCCATGCTTCGTGTGCGATTCGGGCGTCGCGGCAGGCGTAGCAGCCGGTGTTGGTGCCTTCGGGGTGTTTGGGGCAGTAGCGGGGGGGTGGGGTTTGCTGTACTCCCCCTCTATTCCTTTCCACTCCACTCCCCTCCTCTCTACGCAAACCACGCGCGTGCTCTTGCGTGGTTTGTTGGGGGTTACCAACTTCCCTGCAAATTGGGCATTTTCTGGCCCAACGCGGGTCGTCTTTCCTCTGGTGGTCACCGAACCTGGGGATAACTAGGTACGACTTATCCCCAGGTGTCTTTCGCCGTTCGATCCTTCCCGCGCCAAGAAGCTCCGCTATCAAGGCGTCGGGGTCCACGGCATCCGCCGGCAGGATCTTCATCTTCAGCTCCGCTGAATCGTCTGGCAGGTGTCCTTGGTCGCAGTAGGCGTGGTTCCATGTGCCGATGTAGAAAAGGCGTGCGGCGAAGGAGAGTTGGGTCATCCTGTAGTCGGTCCAGAAGTCGGGCGATATGATGCGCCCTTGTGCCATCAGTCCTCCTTCTGGTTGTTTCTTCCGGTTGGTCTGGTGCCGCGTTCGTTTGGGCTTTTGCCGGCCCAGATGCCGTGCGGGTAGTTCTTCCCGAGTTGGGCGCATTTGTTGATGACGGGGCAGTTTGAACAGATTTCTTTGGCTTGCCGTGCGGTCTGCCAGTCGCCGGGTTCGGGGAAGAACAGTTCTGGGTCGACGGTTAGGCAGGCGGCGAAGTCTTGCCATTTGTGGTGGGTGTCGGGGGTTCTGCCTGGGGAGTGGTGGGTGTTGATGAGGTCAGGCATTGGTGGCTTTCAGTTCGTTGTAGCGGGCGGTGATCTGGTTGATGGCGGTCTGGTTGCCTGCCGCGCGGGCTTCGGTGCCGAGGGCGATGACTTTGTTGATGTCGTCGCCGGCGGCCTCGAGGTCCTTGGTCCAGTCGCGTCCGGTGAGGGGCTGGAGCGTGAAGTCCTTGCGTTTACCCCGCGTGGTCGTGAGCGCGATGGTGACCGGCTTGTCGATGTGCGACATGGCGGCGATTTCGATGCCGCCGACCGCGATGCCGCCGAACTTGATGTCGGGGTTGCGGAACAGGGTCAGGCGTCGCCCGCGGTATGTGGAAGCTTCTGCCCCCCACGCGGCGACGAGGACGCGTCGCATTGATTTGGAGGGTTTGTAGGGCCGTCCGGGGTATTCGACCAGTTCGACGTTCACTGGCTGCTCGGTGGTGCCTGCGGTGACGTTAGCGATGGTGACGGTGATTGGGTGTGCGATCAGGTCGTCAGCGTTGAACTGGTCGGAGCGGGGGGTGATGCTCTGGGTGAGGTCCAATGTCAGATCCTTATGTCTTCGATGTCGGGGAGCCGTTCGGTTTCGGGCAGTCCGGTGACGGCTTGGGTGTAGTCGGTGGTGATGCGTTCGGCGGTTTCCTCGAATGCTGCTGCGGCATCGACGATTGCGTTCATCCACCTGATGTCGGGGGTGACACGTTTGGTGTACAGGGGCATGCCTGCGCAGTAGGACACGTAGTCGCACCAGGCACGCCCGGATACGAGCAGGCCGGCCTGAATTTGGGCCATGTTGTCGGGCGGAACACGGTCCTCAAGGATTGTCGCGAGCTGCGTCTTCTGCCGACGCGACTTGATCTCGATGAGACCTTCTTCGCCCACCAAACCATCCGGCGAGTACCCGATGCTGTATCCCCAGTCGTCGCGGACCATGAACCCGCACTCGACTACCGGGGCGATGTTGTCGTTGTACACATCGCGGGCCACGGGTTCGTCGAACGTGCCGCGTTCCATGTCTCGGGTCGGGTATGTCGGTTCGGTGTACCCGGTGATGCGTTCCGCGATGAGGTGGAGGATGAGGTCGCGGGCTGTGGGGTTGTTGGCGGGTTTGAGTGTTGCGGGGGTGATGAGCTTCCCGACCACGGATGCGGTGATGATGCCGCGTCGGGCTGCATGCCATTCGTCGGTGTGCTGCTCGAAATTGTGAATGGTCAGGGTCATTGGGGGCGTTCTCCTGTGATGAGTGCGATGAGCGAGTTGAGGTCCATGAGGACCCATTGCTTGCCGGGGTCGGTGATGCCGCGTCGTTTGGCGATGACGATTCCGGCGATCGCGTCGTCATTGCCTGCCTCGGTTTCGGCTTCACCGATCCAGGGGCCGGGGAGGATGCGTCCGCCGTAGTCTTTGAGCTCGAGGACGACACGGTTTCCGAGCACGCGTAGTCCGCTGATGTCGCCTCGGTCTTTGGCACCGGTTTTGGTGCGCCGTTCGATTCGGTCGTCTACGTGTCGGGATAGGTAGGTGGCGATCGCGGTTTCGTGTCGGGTGCCGGCTGATTTCGCGGACTGTCTGGTTCGGGTCACCATTGGGCTCCCATCGCTGCGGACCTGAGTTGGTCGTCATCAATGCCCACGTACCCCTGGGTTGTGCTGACGGATGCGTGACCCATGAGCCGTTGCAACGCCAACAGTTCGCCACCCGATTTGATAACTTGCGTTGCGAACCGGTGCCGCAGCTTGTGGCACGTCACTCCGGGCGGCAGTGCTTGTGACACCAGGCGGGAGACGTAGGCGGGGGATACGTGGCCGTTGATGCGTCCGGGGAAGACGTAGCCGGCACGGTTGAGGATCTGTTCGGCTAGGTCGTCTTTGAGGGGCACGAGTCGTGTTTTGTCGCCCTTCCCCTGGATGCGGAGTGAGTAGTGTCCGGGGGTGCCTTCGACGTCGTTGGAGTGGACTGCGGCGATTTCCATCGCACGCGCCCCGACCCTGGCCCCGATCGCGATCATCAGTTGGACGCGGGGGGATGCTTTCTCGAGGGCAGTGTTGATCGCTTCGAGGGTTGCGGGCTTCGGGATTCCGTGGGGTGCGCGGATCGCCGGCAGGTCTTTCGATGGGTCGTCGGGCAGTAGACCTTTTTTGAATGCGAATCCGAAGTAGCCGGTGAGTGAGCTGCGGACGACGCCTTTCGTGTTGGGTTTCCAGCGGGGGTTTGCCATGTAGTCGACGAGGATTTCGTCGGTGACTTGTTCGGCTTCGAGTCCGGGGTGTGCTCGGCGGAACTTGTTGATTTGGTAGGTGCGGAGTTCGATGGTGCGTGGTGAGCGGGTGGATGCCTCGAGGTATTTGAGGTAGAGGGGGTTGATTTGTGCCCACGTCATCGGGTTCTCCTGTTTAGTTGTGAAAGGCAAGCGAAAGGCCCCCGGTTGGGTTGTCCGGGGGCCTGGTGTTGCGGGTTGATTACCGTTGGGTAGTCGGGGGGTCTGTGACTACCGTTCGGTAATCGACGTGCATGATTTCATGCTTGTTCAGTAGGCGGCATTGTGCTGTTTGAGTAACCATGCCCTGCGCGCCTCATCTTCGGCTTCGCGCTCAAGACGCTCGGCTTCACGCAATGTGTTGTCGCGGCGCTCAGACAACAGATCGAGCTGGACACCCATAGCCACCCAGTCGTCACGCAACCGGCGGGCAGCTTCCCGCTTCTCTTGGGGCTCAGATTTGCGCTTCATGCGTACCAGCGCTCCCACTGGACGGATTCTGTAGCGAATGCGTCCACCTCTGCTGCGAGCGCTCGAACATCTTCGGAGTCGGGCTGCGAAACGATTAGCCCGAGCGCCAGATACACCGCGTCGTCGGTGTGAGCATGACTGACTTCGGGATCGTCGCTGGCCGCAGATCGCGCCGTGACCATGTGGGCCTGAATCTGTCGAATCTGATCTACGGTTTCCATATCAGTCCTCTCCTGCTATCTGTTAGTGCTTGTCCTGCGGTTCGTCACACCAATCTGCATGACGGTCGGTCAGCCGACCGCATGTCTCGCACCGCGGCCCCTCATCGATCATTGGAGCGTCCTCGGTCGCCATCCAGCGGCGAAGACCGTTGCGGCGATCTTCTCGGCGTCCTCCATGTAGTCCCATTCCGGGTCGTAGTTGGCAGCGTCCCAGTAGTCCGCCAGGTTCTTGAGGATCTTGGCGAGCGCCTGAATGTCGGCTTCTCCCTGCACCGAGAGAATAGGAAGGTCGATCATGGCTTCTCCTGTCTAACTACTTCGGCATGCTTGTCGGCGGCACGCGACTCGATGATCTTGAAGCATTCCTCGCTACACGCTTCACCCGCGTACCCGTATCCGTAGAACTCCCAGCCACAAACCTGACACGCGGAGTTGGTGGCGATCATTTGTTCGCCGGCCACTGGTCCGGTCGGCCCGCCGCGATCCACCGCCGCTCGTCTTCCCGAGCCTTGGCAGAGAACAGTGATGACTCCTGCCAGCCCGCGATGAACGCATGCCACCCCTCGGTCGAGGACGCGTTGCCGCTGTCTCGACACCACTGCTGATAGAGCCGACGCATCTCTTCATCGATGTTGATTGCCATGACGTACCTTTCAGATTTGGGCAAGCACTATCTCATGCACGTTCAGGCTGAACGCGGGTGTCGATGGTCCGGTGTGCGGCTGGTCCGATCTTGTGGTGAAGGTTCGCCACATGTCGGAGCGCCAGGTCGTAGACACGCGACTCTTTCTGCCGTGGACCCACGGGATACTCCTTCGCACACTCGGTGCAGTAGAAGACGAGACGATCAGTCATTTGGACAAGAACCTTTCCATTTGCGTCTTCTCGAACAGCTCCTTGACGCCCTTCTCGAACGTCGCCCAGCCGGCCAGGTGGTTCCACCGCTCGAGCCAGGCTTCGACCTCGGGCCATTCCTTCGTCTCGATGGTTTCGCCGCCGTAGCAACCGAGGCGAAGAGATCCCCCCCACTCTTCGGACTGGTCGTCGAAGTAGAACTCGGCCTGGTCCCAGTTCGTGCCGCACGTCTCGCACGACGTAGAGCCGCCATCCCACGACACGGCCTCGGGCCATTCGGTCTCAGTCACTTCGTCTCCCAACATGTTTCGATGCTTAGCGCTGCGGGTCAGATTCGCCTGCGGCGAGCTCGGCCAGACGGTCGAGGGCGCTGAACAGGATGTCCACCCGGAGGTTTGCGTTGAGCGCCTTGACCTCGCTCCAAGCCTCCATCGCCCGCCAGCCGGGACGGCTGTCCTCACGGTTGGCGATCCGGTCGAGCGCGTCAGCGTGCCGACGCATAAGCCCCGCCATCCCGGCGACCGTCTCCGCGACGTGCTTCTTCTCGAACTCGATCAATCGTTCGTTGTGTGCGTCAGTCATGTTGTCTCCTTATGGGTGCGTATGCGTACTACTGGTCGAACGCGTAGGCGGGCTCGTAGCCGCCGCAACCGCAACTCGTGCAGCCGATGTAGTCGTGCTTGCTCTTGTGGTGACCACAGGTGCAGATGAACGGCATTGGTGTCTCCTTATGCTCAGGTAGTGGTGTTCGGCAGGCCGGACCATGTGACGCCAGGGCACGACCCGTGTCCTTCGTGCGGGGCCTTCTCTGCACATGAACCAGGGGGTTCTTCGATTCGCCAGCCCATCTCAGCGAATGTCGCGACGTACCGAGTACCACGAGCGGTCTTGACGGTCGCCTCTCCGTGGAACTCTCCGAGCGTGCCTTCGAGCCGTGACCCGTCGTCATGTACAAGAGTCACTGAGCCCAGGTTCTCGGCTTGCTCAATCCGGGCAGCGAGGTCGGCGGGCTCAAGGGTCACGCCACTCTCGGTGTTGTGCCACCCTCCGAGCGCACGAATCCACGCCTCGAACCCCGGCACCCGACACGCAGCGCCGATGGGGGCAATGCTCATGGCTCGAACAAATCCGGCCTCAACCATCGGACTCTCCTTTCACAGCATTTGACCGTGCTTGTCGGGCAGTCGCCAGGCATGGGGCAAGTGCGGCCTCGATCCGAGCGCTCAGCTCGGGGTCACCGATGCCGACTCCACCGCAGAGGATCGCCCCAGTTGCGACCACGCCTCGTAGCCGGTCGAGTGATCGCGGGGTCGCAATCTCTGCGATCTCGGTCCCTCGTGCTCGGTAGCGGGCCGCGGCACGGCGCGCGGAGGCGATGTCCCGTGCGATCAGGATCTGGCCGCTCACGATTCACCTGCCGGCGCAGCATTCCCACGTTCTGTACCAGCGCGGGCCGCTTGCAGAAGCAGAATCCAGGCGTCGAAGTCTCGCCGGTTGACGATCTGGGAGTTGCCCCACTCGTTCCCGATGTAGAAGCTGTCGGGCTCGTCGGTGCGTGCCTGAATGACGATCTTGTCGCCGTAGGGGTCATCATCCGGCCCGCGCTGGACCCATACCGACCAGGACTCGGTTTCCTTGACCTTGTGCTTCACGATCAATTCGGGCATCACCCCTCCTTCGGTAGAGCATTCATACGTTCTGTCACGCGGCGCGACGAGTGTGAGGTGCGCGCGCTCTGGACGGCCTTCATCAGCCGCTTGTCGTTCCCGAACATCCGCTCAGCGGTGCGGAAGTACTGCTCCGCGGCGTAGTCGGCAAGGAAGTTCTCCACGCGCTCATGCAGCCACGGATTGCCCCCGTAGTTGTAGAGCGCCTGCCCCGCGCCGGGAGCACCGTTGTAGATGTTCCAGTCGATGAATGCCGCGAGCATGTCGGCGTCCCGGTCACTCATTGCCAGCATCCATAGATGTAGGGAGAGGGTTCGGGTCGACCGTCGAAAGGTCGTAGCCGTTGAAGTCGTTGGCAATCAACCAGGCGTATATCTTGGTCTCGGTCGCATAGTCCGACCGGAGCGGGATCACCGAGGGCAGCCGCAGGCGCAAGCCCACGCCCCATTCGGGATCATCGGGCAGGCCTTCGATCACCTCGGACAGTGCCTTCATAAAGGCGAGCGCGTCGTGAAGCTGTGACGCGATTAGGGTGCTCATTCTTCGTCCTTTCCAGAACGTGCATTCGCTAGTAGTGGTTCACGCAGAACCACGGGTTCTGGCCGGCGCAGATAAACAGCGAGCTCGGCGCGCCACGCTTCTTGCACGCGGCGCACTCGATCGAAACGAAGACCCGCGCCCGGTTCAGCACGTCCATCACTTGCTCCCGTTCTTCTTGATGTACTGCAAGAGCGCCTTGCGGAGCACGACGTCAGAAAGCGATTCCTGCCGGTCGGTCGCGATGCGCTGGGCCTCGAGCCAGATCTTGTCTTCGACGCGGAACGAGCGGACGGGCTTCTTCGGAGGCTGGGGCATGGCCCCTATTGTCGCGCTCACCGGATCACCGGAGCGCTGATCCAGCGGAAGGTCTTGCCGTCTTCGGCCGTGTCCAGGTAGTCAGCGCCGGCCTTGAGCATGCGCTTGTGGGCCTTGCGTGCGGCTGCACGGTCGGGGAACTCGAATCGAACACGCTGGCCGTCACGCCGACCGAGGATCACGGCCTTGTCCTGCCAGTCCGTGACGTTGCGGGCGATCTGAATGCTCATCGTTTCCATGTCCTCAATGTAATACACATGTATGACATTCGCAAGCTCCGCCTTGACGGTTCAAGACGAGCGCCATGACGACGGCCTTCGCCTCGCGCACGCCCATTACCGCTACGAGCTCCGACAGCCCCACGGTGTCCCGTGCCGCCCCCAGACGAGCCACTGCATCCGCAGCCATGCGAGCCCAATTGGCCTCAGCCACGAGAGTTGCTTCGCTCATTTGTTATCTCCTGTGCGTGAATGGATTGATGTAGTGCCGGCATCCGGCTTGATGAACGTCACCCAGTGAGTGCGTGCGGTCTTGCCCGAGCGGTGGCCGACGAGCGGCTTCTCCGGGGTGAGCGCCAGCACGTCCCTGACCGGGATCTGGGTTTCGTTCCACTTGAAGATCAGGACGCCGTTCGGGCGGAGCACGCGGAAGCACTCAGCGAAGCCGAGCTGCAAGTCCTCGCGCCAGGTCGTGCCGAGGATGCCGTACTTCTTGCCCATCCAGGCGTTCACGCCGACGTTGTTCAGGTGTGGCGGGTCGAACACGACGACGTAGAAGGTGTCGTCGGGGAACGGCAGATCGCGGAAGTCCATCTGCACGTCCGGGTGGATTTCGAGCGCGCGCCCATCGACCAGGACGTGTGACTCGTCGCGGATGTCGCCGTAGGTCACCCGCTCGTCTTCGCGGTCGAAGTAGAACATGCGTGACCCACTCGCGGGGTCGAGAACGATCGTCATTCCGTACCAGCATCCGTTCGTGCTTGTCCTGCGCTGAGCAGTTCGGCGGTCGGGATCTCTGTCACGGCCCCGCTGGGTTCGATCGCGCGCCAGATCGGGTCCGCGATGTCCTTCCCGTCGAGCAGGGAGAACACGTAGCCCATCGACGTTCCGGCGTTGTCTTTCAGCCAGAGCGCCTGCGACTTGCGGTCGGGGAACTGTCGCTCGAGAACGCGCTCGTGGAGCAGGTGCGCCTCGTGGAAAACCTGATCGAACGTCTCGCGCAGACCAGCCGACGTCTTGCGCGCCCACTCGTGGAACTCGTCAGGCAGCGCCGTAGCGAACTCGTCGAACGTGCCGGCGCGCAGTTGCCGCCAGACCTCTTTGACGCTGAGCGACGTGACGATGCGGTGGAGTTCGAGGTAGTCCTGCTGCTTGAGTTTCACGGCGCGCAGCGGGTCGAGCCAGATGACGTAGCCCTCGCAGTTCTTGCGCGGTTCGAGCGCGAGGACTTCACCCAGCGTCTTGCCCGCGGACTGTTCACCGGTCGGCAGGTACTCGCCCGTCTCGATGTCGACGGAGCCGAGAGGCACCAGCTCGTCGCGATCGCCGTAGTCGACAACGATGCGGTTCGTCGGGTAGATGATCTCGTACAGGCGGGTCGTGCCGTCGTCGATCGCCTCCCACCCTTCGCGCCAGGCGAGGGTGGTGGCGTGGCGCGCCTGCTCGCTGTCGAAACTGCCGCGGGTGGCGATTGCGGTCATGCCGTCCGGGCGGGTGTACCGGATGCCCAGCGATCCGTCGTACTTGTCGAACGCTCCCAGGATCGGCGCGTCGAGGTCGTACTGCTCGGGGTCGCCCTGCCCGTAGTTGAAGAACTTGGCGAACGGGCGCGCGATGACTTCGAGTGCCCCGGCGTCGTAGATGATCCCGCGGCATGCACGGGTCGTCGGAGTCCAGTGGTTGTCGAACTGGCACTTGTCCGAGTAGCCCACGGTCGCGAGGTTCGGGAACTCCGGGTGGGTGCGGCGGTTGATGTAGCCCGCCGCGATTTCCGCTTCGAGCTCCCGCAGGTCGACGATCTGATCCAGCTTCATTAGAAGTTGCCTTCCTGGACGTGGAAGCACTTGAGGCCGATCGAGCGCCACATCTCGACGACTCGGTTTCGGTCGTCGAAGACACCCCGAACTGCGTAGGCGTAGCGGGCGTGTGCGTCGAACAGTTCGAGCTTCACGATGTGGTCTTTGCGGCGGTCGCCGGCAGGACGCATGAACAGCGCGTCGTAGTGGACGTTGTTGTCGAGTAGCCACTTCTCGGTAACGGCACGGAACTCTTCATCGCGCCCCGACATGAGGATGATGTGGTTGGTCTCGCCCAGCAGGTTCACAACCTGAGCGACAGCGACATCCAGGATGTCCTCACCGACCCGATCGCCGTCGTAGGGCGATCGACCGCCTTCTGGGATGTGAGCCAGGGTGCCGTCGATGTCGACGATGTACGCGGGGTCCAGCGACTCGTCTGGGACGTACAGTGCAGCGTCGATCGCTTCGCCTGTCTCGCGGACAGGTGCCGGGACCAGCTCGCCCTTGCGGGTGAACTTCTCCGCGAACGACTTGATGACGTCCGCGCCAACGCTGTGCTCGCGTTCCGCGTCCCGACGAATCGCCTCAGCGGTGTCGATGGGGAAGTCGCGGAACTCGATCTCGGGTGAGACGTGGAACCACTCTTTGACGAACTTCGCTCGCAGGTTCGTGTCGTCCACAACGACGTCGCGACCAGCGGCCAGTGCCTCACGGACGATCGAACGCTGCACGGCGGTGATGTTCTGCTCCTGCGCGAACGTGAGGCCGTGGGAGACGCCATGAAGCATCCGGCGCAGGTCGTCGCGGTTGACCCGCACGCGAGACATGGGGGCTTCCGCGACCCATGCCTTCGCCCAGGTGGTCTTGCCCGACGCGGGGATGCCGCGGGTCAGGGTGAGGCTCATTTGCTGTCCTCTCGACAACTATCGGACGATGTACGTCCTGGGTGGATGACCCGCACATCACCAGACACCCGGTGAACCCAGGGCCAACCCCGACGCATGGCAGCGAACAACATGCCCACCCCGTGCTGTCGCGTCTCCTGCGCAGCAGCCGAACCCACCCAGTAGGCGGTGTACACGGTCACACCCGGATCGGTTCTCATGCCCGGTAGGCGGTTTCGAATGCGTCCATGTCGATGAGAGATGTGAACACGGCGGGTTCGTTTCTCTCGACGGCGGCGATGTGTGCGGCGAATTGGTCGCGGGTCATGGCGGGGATGGGGAGCGACATGCTGCGGGAGATTGCGGTGATGGCGTTGAGGTAGATGTCGTAGTTGCTCATGCGGGCACGACCTTGAGCAGGAGCCAGACACCGATACCGGCCACAACGACGACCAGGCCGAAGATTCCGGTGATCGCGAGTCGGCGTCCGAGTTCGGCGTACCCGTGTACGTCCTCGAGCGAGAACGCGGTCGCTTCCCCCCCGGAAGCGACGTGCTCTGCAGCGGATTTGGGGGTGATGTTCTCGGCGTCGAGCATCAGGACTCCTCAAGTTCGGGTGCGGTGTCTTCGGGCACGGGTGTGTGCCAGGTGGTGTCGTGGGAGTCCGCCACAAACTCGGCCTCGGTACGGGAGGTGAGCCCTTCCGCGATCGCATGTGTGCAGCCAGGGTCGGGGCATGTGACGTTCAGTACCGTCACCTCTTCGATGAGAGCGGGCATACGTGAAACCTCCGAACGAAAAGAGAGGCCCGCAACCGGGGGATGGTTGCGGGCCTCAGGGGGGGGTGGAACCGGGAGGGGTCGAACCTCCAACTGCGTCTCTGGCCTTGGTGAGCGCGCTCGCTGTGTTGCCCTGGCTTTCGCCTTACACCACGGTCCCATTGCTCGTCTGACCCGCGAGCACGGTTCTCGGAGACCACCCGAGCCACACGCATAACCCAGCGCCCAGGTTCCGGCTCTTGACAACGGCCGGCCAACTAGTCCAAAGTTCTAGGCCACACCACGTGACCACTTGCACGCCTGTTTCAGCAGACGTCGCAGCCGGGACATACCGGTCTGACTCACAGCTCTAAGCCTCACCGTCCACCACGACCGGCTAACTCTTGTTGCTTATTTAGCGCCCGCACCTTGGCCGCAAAGGTTGGTTCCCAGGATGGGTGCGGGCTATGAAGTTGTTGATCCGGGCGCGGGTCGGGAGTATGCGCGACCGCTAGTTGGGGGAAGTGGTCACCCGCGCCCGGAAGTTTCAGTCGTCGGGCGAGATCCAGTTCGCCCGGAGAGTGATCGCAATCGCGCACACCGCGGCGATTGCACATCCGGTCTCGAGGTTGCCGATCGCCCATGCTGCTGCGGAGATGAGGGTCGCGGCACCGACAGCGATGAGTAGACGCTTCGTTGCGGCGGTTCCTTCGTTGGTCATGTGGAGAGTGAACCACGACCCTACGACAAAAGCAAGCATCCCCGCGTGTAATTTCTTCCTCTACCCAAACGGCACCATGCGGGTGTACCGTCCTGTCTATGAAAATCACTCCACTCGCCATACTCGCGGGTGCGGCTCTCGCCGTTGCCCCAGCCCTGTCCGCTACAGCGGACGACCTACCCACCCCGGAGCCGACACCCGTCGCCCTTCAAGTGTGGGATGCGGACGACGATCTTACCGCCCCCTACCTCGACTGTGTTCACGCGCTGTGGTTGCAGGACGTCCGCCACCACCACGCCGAAGAGACCGCGCCTGGTGTCTGGGGTGACGAGACGATCACGTATCTGACTGTCACTCTCGGCGCGGCGACGGGCGATCAGGCCGATGCGGACTGCCCGAACTGGCAGACCGACGATGACGGCAACTGGTCGAACGTGGACACCCCAGAGACACCTGCCCCCATCACCGTCCAGGCCCCTATCGACACACCAGCAACGGGACCGGTGTGGAAGAAGGGAATCAACGGCTGAACGCAAAACAACGCCCCGCCCGAGATCCGTAGATCAAGGGCGGGGCGTTGTGCTGGGTGGAATCAAGGGTAGAGGCTACTGGCGCGCACCAAGCGGCTCTCGTTCGTTATCCCGATTCTAGTCGACCTTTGGCAGCTCTCGCATTGCAAATCGTCCATCGGATCGACCGGGGCGTCGTAGTCGCCCACACGTTCAGTCGCCAAGATGGTTCTCCGAGTCCTCGAGCGTGTAGAGCGCCTTCTTCGGGGTGATGTTGGTGAGTGCGGTGACGCCAGCCAGGGTGCCGAGGAGGTTGGCCGTGTTGGTGAATGCGTCTGCGAGTTCGGGTGAGTAGATGCGGATGAAGAACGCTGCGACCTGTGCGGCGATCGCGAGGCCGTAGATGATCTTTCGGATGGTGGGGGTGTCGCTGAACATGTCTACTCCTTGGGTTTGACGGAACGTTTGCGGGCGGGGGTCGTGCCGGCCGCGTCTTCGAGGCGTTTGATAGCGTCCTTTACGGAGGTGCCGTTGTTGTAGTGGACCTCGTGGTGAATGTCGTCGATCTTCTTCGTGGTGGCTTTCTTCCACTCGGTGGTGGCAGAGATGAACTCTGGAAGTTCCCCGAGTGCGTCGATGAGTTTCACGGCGGCGCGGATCTTGGGCCACCCCTTGACGATGAAGCCGACGATGCCGAGTGCGCCGAGTATCCAGCCGACCGCTTGGAGGACTGAGATGTTCTGCCAGAACTCGTCCCAGCTCATGCGAGTCCGGCCTTGGCTTTGATCTGCGCGTACGAAAGGTGGTACGGGTTACCTGTGCCCCACTTCCGCTTCCAACGGTCACGGGTCCACGTCTGCCGTGTCTTGTTCAGGTACGGTTTCCCATCCACCAGACCCGCAAGGTAATAGGTGCGGGTATCGAGCGCGTAGTACACCTTGCGGGTGTCGGTCGGCTTCACCTTCGCCGGCTTCTTCGTGTCGAGGTCGGCGTGGTACTCGAAATGCACCACGTCGTACGCGAACGGTTGACGCCACCCGTGCGCTTTGCCGTACTTCAACATCCACGCCCGGTCGGACGTGTCGATGACACGACCGGTCGAGTGAGGATACGGCGGGTACATAGCGGGCTTGTACAGGTACGGGGGCCGGTTGTACGTGCCACCCCGGAGCCACCGGGCGATGAGGGCAAGCTGTTCGGCCGGTCCCCGGAAAGCGGACGTGATGGGCAGCGGGCCGCGACCTTGAGCTTTCCGTTGCGCGTCAATGCGTTCGATCGACTGCGCGGGGGCGAGGGACAGTTTGTAGTTTCCGTGGCCTGGGACCTTGACGACAGGCATCAGCCGACCTTTGTGAAGATGAGCTCGGAGTAGACCTCGTTGACGGTGAACGTTGAGGCTTGACCCAGACCGTTCACCGTCTTGGTCGTGGTGCACTGGTGCTGCAACTCGAGAGTTGTCGTCTTACCCGTCTCGCGTTTGATCTCCGCAACCATCGCGTTCCACGCCGCTGCGGTGAAAAGGTGAACCTTCACATACCCAAGCGACCCGTCTATCAAAGACCTTGAACGGATGTTCGCCAGCACCCGCGATGGGTATTTCCCGCGCGGGTAAACGTGTGCAGTTTTCGTCACCCTGTGCCTCCTAGATGATCCCGTAGACACGGATCGTGCCAGAGATGTTCCCGGTGTCCGGTGCGAACGTGATGCCGTCGTATCCGGTCGATGCCGAATGCAGAAGCGCTCGAACATGGATCGCACCGTCGCTCGTCGTCATCGGGTTCGCCGAGGTTGCGTTGGTCACGATCCCTCGAGTCGGAGTCGTCAGGTCCGGGTTGAACAGCCTGATGCTCCCGAAGTGGTAACCGGTGACCGCGGTGACGTTCAAGTCCCACGACGTGACACCCGTGTCTGTCGCAGTCGTCGTGGTCGTGGCTCGACCACGCGTGTACACGTCGTAGTAGTTCGTCACGGCATCCGTGCCAGCCAGCCGCAGCTTG
Organism: Amorphophallus titanum; assembly: GCA_024336825.1. Taxonomy (NCBI): domain Eukaryota; kingdom Viridiplantae; phylum Streptophyta; class Magnoliopsida; order Alismatales; family Araceae; genus Amorphophallus; species Amorphophallus titanum. The sequence goes on from JANBPO010002057.1 coordinate 4,718,255, forward strand.
ACCCCGACGATCGCCGAACCCGACGAGGTGATGTCGTACTCGACGTTGTACCAGTCGAACTCGGACGTGAAGCACCCGTTCAACGAGATCGAAGACGCCGCCGAAAACGTGACCGCACCGTACGTTCCGATGGAGCCCGTGGACACCGAGGTTGGGGTCATAAGCTGCATGGTCTTGTTGACCATTGCGCGGGTGGCGTTGGTGTCTGCTGCGGTGATCGTTCCGCCGACCGCGAGGGTTGCGAGTCGTGTCATTTTGGGCGCTCCAAAGGACCGCCACATGGGACGGCTCGGGTCTGGGTGGGTTGGTTAGAAGGCGTAGATTCCGGTGTCGTAGACAGCGGTGTCATACCGTCCGGGGGTGGGCAGCGTCGGTTGCAGGTAGAACGTGAACAACATCGCATCGGGGTAGTTCAGGCTGTAAGAACCCCCGGTTACCCAGCCGTCGAAATAGTCGACGCCGAGCTGTGACGGCAGGTCGCTGATGCGCACCCGGTTGCCGGGCCGGATCGCTGTGATGTCGGCCCACCGGTTGATGCGCAGCGCGTTCACAGTGAAGCTCACCAGCCGGACACCTGTCACCGCGCCACGGTTGAGGCGGTCCTGCGCCCATGCGATCAGGTCGATGCTGTCACGCAACAGCACATCGGTTGAGTCCGACGCCGAGCCCACCAGTGCCGCAAGATCCGGCCGTGTGGCGGTCTGCGAGGACACAGGGCCACGCGCGGTGGCTTTCGTGACCATGTGGTCTAGATCGGTTGTCAGGTCGGGAAAGCTCGATACTGTTTCACCCAGCGTGAATGTGTAGTCCGGGGTGTCGCCCCGGTCGCGGGCTCGGACTTTGATCTTCTGCACCGGGGCGGTTAGCGTTCCGGTGGTCTCCGTCCAGAGGTAGCCCTGTTCGGTGCGGATCACATCGTTGAGGGCGTCGAGCGCAGCACCCGATGTGGAGGCGTAACCGATTGGTGCCGTCGACAGGTTCGCCGGCAACGTGTCGAGTTCCGCGCCCTGCACGGTCGCCGCGATCGCCGTAATGCGGTCGGCCTCGCTCGATGTGACGGCAAGATCCTCCCTGACCAGCGTGCCGTTATACGACCAGTGCGAGAACGCCACCGAGTCACCAGCCGACCCAGAAACGGTCATCGACCTGTTGCCCAGATACGTGGGCGCGGCCGTCGCGGACGGGCTGGCTGTGGTGGTGGCTACCAGTGAGCCGTTGACGTAGAGATTCACCGTGTAGGTGTAGTTCGGGGCGGAATACGTGTACGTCACTTCACCGGCCACATACGACGGCACACCCTGTTGCAGCGCGGGACCCGTGGCGATAATCGTTCCGCCAGCGGTCGTGCTCGCTTTGGTCTCCGTCGAGTTGCCCGACAGGTTCAAAGACACGGCCGAGCCGGACCCCGACGCAGCAGAGGTCAACAGGATTGTGAGGGTCCAACTGGCTGTGCCGCGCGGGGTCACCCAACACCCCTGAGCGCCGCGACTATTAGCCGGGAACGTTAGCTGTGTGCGGGTCGATGTGTCGGTCGACGCGTAGACAACCTGTGTAGCCCCGGACGTGGGAATGGTGACTAGCACTTGCTTGTCATCGACCGGGGAGGCGTCAGAGTCGAACGTGAATCCGCCCTGATCGAACCCAGGGTTAGGGACCAGCGGGAAACTGGTCAGCCGCTCAGTCAGCGGCAAATTTGCATCGTTCAACCGATACATGAAATAGGCGTCATCGGGCACCATCGAGGCACCCAGACTCTCAATGTCGGTGCGTGCCGCGTCGCCCAGCATGTCGTCGCAAGTGACCCGAACCCGGAATGATCCCTCCGGGGTGTCAGTCACGAAATACGGTTCGGCAGACCGGATCTTTCCCGACCATTTGAACCCGTCGACAAAATGGGTCACACCCATCCCGACCTGAAGGGGAGTCGCTAGCGAGGTCGTGCCGGAACCGGGCGTGTAGTCCCCGGTCGGGTTATCGAGGTCGAACGACAGCACACCGGGACGCGTGCTACCGAAATCAGATTGCGCACCCCAGGAGCCAGCGATGGAGCCTGTCTGTACGTCATCCATCACATCGACGTAGGCGCCCGCCACGCCGCACGCTAGCGCGATCTTGTGCGTGGAGGGATCAAACACCGGTCGCCCATCCCTGTGTCACGTCACCGCGTAGGCGTCCAGCCGTCATAACTTCGTTGATCGCGCGGGCCGTTGCCGCTTTATCGAACCCGAGGAAGTTCGGGAATGTGTTGTTTATCACGACACCGCCTCCGGTCCCGCCGAACCCCGCACCAGCGGCGACCATCGACCGCGCACGAACATCCACCGTCCCCGTAAACCCGCCTCGCACCTGGTCCGACAGGTCCGAAACCGCAGACGTCGCCAAACCCGACGCACCAGAAATCCCGACAGCGAGACCCTGAACCAGGTTCCGGCCGAAGCCCTCGAACACAGTTGACGGGGAATGGATACCCAGCAGGCCCTTGATCTGATCAATCTGTCCACCGAAGAACCCCGAAATCTGTTTCCACAACCAGTCACCCGCAGCCTGGATACCCTTCCACAGACCCTCGATCAACTGGCGTCCCGCATCCGCGAGCGCCTTGATCGTCTTCGGGGACGTGAACGCCGTCACCAGACCCGTCACGATCTGCGGGACCGCCTTCACCAGACTCGTGATGATCTGCGGCATCGCACCAATCAGGGCCACGAACAAATCGATGCCCGCCTGAATCAGTTGCGGGATCGCAGCCGTGAACGCCGTCACGACCCCGACGATGATCACCGGGATCGCATCAACAATCGCGGTGATGATCGTCGGAAGCGCATCGATCAGCGAAGTGAGCAACGTGATGCCGGTTTCGATGATCTGAGGAATCGCACCGATCACGAAATCGACAATCCCGATGATGATTCCCGGAAGTGCAGCAATCAGGATCGGCAAGGCGGTGATCAGTCCCCGCGCCAAACCAGTCAGGAGTTGCAGACCAGCATCCAACAGCAGAGGCAAGTTAGACACCAGAGTCTGCACCAACCCAACCACTGCCGACACTGCGGCCGGAATCAGGGAGGGGAGCGCATCAGCGATCCCCTCCACCAAGGCGATCAGAACCTTCGCGCCGGCATCCAGCAGCATCGGCAACTGCCCCAACAGGGTCGTCACAAACCCGACCAAGACCGGGACGGCTGCGGTGATCAGAGACGGTGCCTGCGCTGCAATCCCAGTGATGATCGATGTGACGATCGATGTACCAACCTCAAGGAATGTCGGGATCTGCTCGAGCAGGAAGTTGGCGGCATCGCCCACAACTTTCCCGATCGCGGGGGCAGCCTGGGACAGGTCACCGTTCGCGTCCAGGACCGCGTTGGTGAACTGCCCCAGCAGACCGCTGCCCGTGTCACCCAGTTCGGTGAGGGCAGGCATGAGAACCAGGCCAAGGGCGTTCTTCGCAGCATCGACCCCCGCCGACAGTTTGTCGAACGCATCATCGACATTGCCCAGACCGTTCAGGGTGTCACCCGACAGGACAGCCCCAGCCGTGTGCGCTTGCGCGGCCAGGTCAGACATCGAACCAGCCGTGCCGTCGATCAGCGGGTTCAGGTTCGTGGCCGACTTACCCAGCAACGTCATCGCGATCACGTCACGCTCGGTCGGGTTCGACACCTGACCCAGCGCATCGATGACATCGGAGTAGATCGCGGTCGAGTCGCGCAGGTTCCCGTTCGCATCCAACGTCGATACCCCGAGGGCGTCGAACGCGGCAGCGGTCTTCTTGTTCCCGTCCGCCGCCGACCCGGCAGATTTCGTCAGCTTCGCCATCGACCCCTGGATCGTCTCAAAGGAGACACCAGTGATCTTCGACGCGTACTGCAACTCCTGCACAGCATCCGTCGTCAGGTGAGTTTTCGCTGAGGCGTTCTGAACACCCTCCGCATACGCGCCGGCAGACTTCGTCGCCGCCGTCAGACCCGTGACCGCAGCAAGAGCAGCGGTACCCAGAGCCACAAGCCCTGTCGCCGCAGCCCGCCCGAGACCACCCATGACGTTCGCGACACTCGTCGACTTAGCCGACACCTTGTCGAGACCCTGAATCGCACCCTTCGGGTCGACAATCAGATCGACGGTTACACCTTTGGAGATAGGCCATCACCTCTTAGGTAGTCGATTGCCGAAGCAAGCGTGGTGGTCGAGTCGCGGGCGTAGCCGAGCATGCGGTTGCAATGCCCGCAGAGCAGCCCCCGAACGCATTTTCCGCAGGAGCGGGCGTTCGTAGCGCAGCATGCGTGGTCGTGGTCGATGCACCAGCGACGATCGCCGGGGTTGTCGGTGCGGCATATCGCGCAACGTCCACCCTGGGCATCGAGCATCGCCCAGTACCTATCGGGTCTGATTCGATACGCGGCCCACAAATAGCGACGAAACTCCCGCTGCGGGTCGGTGATCTTGACCGCTTTGGTGTGATCCGCTGTGCACGAACGGCACGCTGCAACGTAGCCTCCGCGGAAGGTCTTCCTTTCGTAGAACGCTGAAACCGGCTTTTCCAGACGACACCGGGAGCAAGTCTTACGCCCGTCGACCACCGGACTGAACAGAGCGCGACCACCTTTTGCCATCGGGTCACCTCCGCCTATTCATCGCCCGCCTCTGGGCATCGGCACGTTCCTGAGCTACCTCAATGAACGCCTTGTGTTGAGTTGTAGTGAGCAGGAACCATGACGACGCCGGTTGCCCGGTCGCCGCACACCAATAGGCGATCGTCAGGGCGTCGTCGTAGGCGGCTGCGAGGCGAAATCCGCGGCAGCCTTCTCGGCGGGTTCGTTGTCGTGCTCGAACAGGGCCTTGACAGCGTTGGACGACATACTCATCGCCTTGCCATACGCCTCCGGCACCCCCAGGTGTTCGTGATCCCGGAACCACGCGAACGCGAGGGCGTAACTGCCCATCACGTCTTCCGCTTTGACCAGGTCGTTGAAGTTGTCCCCGAACTTCTCCTTGATCTCACGGAACGTCTGCCCCGTGATACCGCCCTGAATGAACTCTGCAGATGTAGTCATGCCTTCATGCCTTTCGTTTTTAGACCGACCGGATGTCGGCCAACTTGTCCAGGTATTGCGTCAACACGTCACGAATGTCGTCACGGATATTCGGCTCCGATTCGGACAGCGCATCCGTGACCACAGGCGGACCGGCCGGAACGTCCTGCCGGAGATAATCCGGCTGTCCACGCCAGTGACCCCACGCCGGGTGATACAGGTAACCGTCATCAAGCAAGTGACCAACCTCGCGCCACTTACCCTTCGACGTCTTGCCCTCACCGACAATCTGCACCCGCGCGTTCTTGCCGCCGATGAGTTTCGTTTTGAACGTCACCGTCTCCGCCAGATCGGACGCGTACTCCCCAACACCGCCCAGCGTCGATACACCGTGATACAGCCGGTCCCGCAACGACGCAGTGATCGAATCGAACTGGTCCTGCATCTGCAACTTGAGCTGCCGACCCGACTTGTCCGACCCGAGCGACTTCGCGAACGCTTTGAGTTCGTCCGTTTTCCACTGAACCGTGTCGTCAGCCACGAGCGGCACGACCGATGATGTTCACCGCAATGCCAAGAACCTGCTGCCCCTGAGCGGACGGATACAGGCGCGGCTGATCCATCTCCGAAACCGGGTCCAGCATGAACATGGTCTGACCGGGCTCGTCGATCTTGTTAGCCACAGACTCGGCCAGATCCTCAGTCACTTCCTGCGCCGCATCGTTAGTCGACTGGTCACCCAAACAAACCGCCACAAGATTGACCCGCTTATCTGCGAGCGCCTGACCGTGCTGCCGATACGGTGACCCCGCCGCGACCCACACAATCGGGGGCGTGAACGTCTTCGGCACAACCGTCACCGCACGCACACCATCGACCGTGTTCAGGAGCTCAGCAAGAGCTTCCCGCAAATCCGCGAGGTCAGACATCCGCCACAGTCCCGAACCCAATACGAGACGCCCAAGGACGCAGCAGCGCATACACGCCCCCCAGCGGGTCGGCCCCGAGACGCTGAGCAATCTGCTGCCCGGAACCGTCCGGAAGAATCTGCGTCCCAAACGGTGCCTTAGCCCGCGAGAACAGATCGACCGCACACCGCAACACCGCGGAGTCGTTCACCTCATCCGGAACCGGCGCGTCAGCGTTCAACAGGTTGTCGGTGATGAACTTGCCGACATGGATCTCAGCCTCAGCCAGATTCGACGTCGCCAGATCGGTGTCAACCGCACCGGCGCCCGCCTGAGCCAAAACCTGATCCACCGTGACCGTCATCGACGCTCCTCCGAATCATCAGGCACAGCCGTCTCGACAGACGGGGGCCATGTCACGCGACCGACCGGTACACCGACTCCCACTGCTTCCACCCTGCGGCGATCGTGTGCCTTTCGGCCTTTTCTCTTGCGGCCCGCCCCATCGACTCCCTCAACTCCGGGTCCTCGATCAGCAACCGAATCCTGTCGTTCCATTCCGCCTCACTCCTCACCAGGAAGCCGGTCACACCGTCTTCCACGTAATCGAGATACGGTCCAACCGCAGACGCGATGACCGGGATGCCGAGCGCCCCGTACTCGAGCGCCTTGATGTACGACTTCGACCGGGTAAATGTGGTGTCCTCGAGTGGGGCCAACCCGATATCGAAATCGATCGACGCGTAATAGCGGATCAACTTCAGTTCCCAGCCCGTATGCCGATGCCTGCCAGCGGGGAGACGCAACACCTTTGTGAAGTCCTGCCCGATCGTGTGAACGTCAGCGTCGGTGTCACGCACCAACTTGTGCAACGGACGGATGATCTTCGCCAAGTCGCGGGCATGGGAATCTCCACCAGCCCACCCGACCGTCACTCGATCCCGACGAACCCGCTCCATCTTCGGCAACGCACCATCGATCATGTTCGGCACGATCGCGACATTCGGGTTGAACCGCGACATCCGCTCTGCCAGGTGCGCGTTGGTCACTGTAACCAGACGCGACGAACGGACACAGAACTCGAGACCCTTCAATAGTTCCGGGGTGAAGATCTTGTGTGCCCGCTTGTTCACTGGATCGATCGACCACAGATCGTCGTCCGTCTCCCACACCATCGCGTGATGACGGAAACGCCTCATCCAGTCGAGCTCAAACCCAGGGTTGGCGGCATACCCCATCCTCTGCGCAACCATCACCGGCCAAGAGCCGTCGAACTTGTCCCACGTTCGATCATGCACCGCGGTATGTCCGTGCTTCCGCAACTCGTCGAACGGTAGCCGAATGCGGTAGTACCCACACGCGGTACCATCTTCAACTGCCGCGATTTGGAGTGGTGCCTCACTCAATGTCGTGCCTTTCGTGCGCCTTCATGCCTTTGGGGGGTGGCGGGGCGAAGGCACAACGCCCCGCCACCCGGTACCGCTTAGAGAGTGCTCTGCGCCCAATCGCCCGCGAGCTGCCATTCCACGTCGATCGTGGGGCTGTCAGCCGTGGCCTCTCCACCCTCGCCACCAACCCAGTCGTCCGAAGACGGACCGGAGATCGTGGCGGTGATGTTGAACTTCGGATACCCGGCAGCGGACCCCTGCGGCAGGAACATGCCTGTCACAGAAGTACCGATCGCGGAGGCGGTGTTCGCCAGAGTCCAGATCGAGTTGGCGGTGAAGTTCTGAAGGACCGTTGCCTTCATCGACTTCGCACCACCCGCCCGGTACTCAGCGAACGTCTGCGCGTTCTTCCCCGACTTGCCCAGAGAGCAAGACGTGGTTTCCGCAGACCGGTCCTCACCATTGATGATGAGGACGTACTGGTTCGGGATTCCCCGAACGTTGCCGATCGCCATCTGCTACCTCCTAGGAAGCGGTGAGCTGGAGCTTCTTGATCGCGTTGGGATCGAGAAGCGCCGACTGGTTGCGGACGATCGCGCGGAACGCCACCTGGTCGGTAGCGAACCCGACCTCGTTGGACCGCTCGAACCGGACACCGCCCGCGATGCGGACTGCCAGCGCGGAGAAGTCACCGAAGTAGACAACCCCGACACCAGTCGACGGAGAGGTCGAGACGGTGAGAGCCGCGTACACCGGCTTGCTGAGCAGGGTTCCGGGCTGTCCGGGGACAAGTCCGTTCTGCCACAGGTACTGACCGGTCGAGTCCTTCGTCTTACGGATCGACGCGATGGTCCGATCCGCGGCGAAGTACACGGCCGAGCCGCGGTAGGCCGGCAGAACCGAGTGGTACAGGTCGATCAGCGAATCAGCAAACGCCGAACCCGGAGTCGCCACAGCACCAGTCGCCGCAGTCGCACCAGTAACGGTCGCACCCGCGATCAGAGCAGCCTCAGCACGAGCACCGATCTTGTTGCCCATCTCGCGACCAGCCGCGCGGGCAAGGTAGCCCTCGAGGTCGAACGTCGCGTCCTGGAACAGTTCGGTCGGAACGTACGTGATGTACTGGTCCTTGATCGCGCCAAGCTGCACCAGACCCAGAGAGGCGTCCGAAGCGGTCAGCGCAGCGTTCGCGGCAGCCGAAGCACCGGTCGCGTGAGCGGTGACCACCGGGAACGGAATCGAGTTGCCGTGCGAGGTGTTCAGAATCGTGACACCCGTCTGAAGGATCTCAGACGTGTTGATCGCGTACTCCCAAAGCTGGCCGTACACACCATCGTTCGCGAGACCGCCAGCACCATCAGCCGTCATAGCACGACGCTCGACGCCCTGCCACGACTTCTGCGCACGAGACTCGGCACCGCGGATCGAAGCGATGTCGAAGCCGTCGCCCACGCGAGCGGAACGAGCCCACTCACCGAACGCCGACTCGGGCTGCACGAAACCGCCGAGGTCGCCCGACTTACGGAACGACTTCTCGATGTCGGCGGCACGCTCCTCCTGCTCGATCATCGTCTTGCGACGCTTGTCAAGACCTTCGATGTCGACCACGATCTGATCGAACTTCGTCTGCTCTTCGACGGTGAGGCTGCGGTTCTCCGCCACCGATCGCTGCGCAAGCTCGGTGAGCTGCGTAGCGAGTCCTTCTCGCTGAGTGTTCAGCGAGTCAACAATGCTGGACATTGCTTCTCCTGACTTGAAAGGGGATTGGTTGTCCCCTGCCGTTGTCGGGAGGGCGGTTCTTTTGATGCGACCCATAACTGGCCGGCGCTGGTGCGGCGGAACAGGACGGGGTGTTACATCGTCCGGTTAGACGTTGATGGCAGCAGCCATCGCCTCAACCGGCGACATCGTGCGCGCAGTCTCCTGCGCATCAGTGCGCTTGAACAGCCGCACAAGTTCGTTGGCCTTCGCCATCTGCTCGATCTCCTTGAACTCCGCATCAAACTTCTTAGCGAGAGAACGGAGACCCACGGTGGCATCCAGGTAGGCGGGGGTGTTCACGGGGGCGACGTCAACGAGGCCAGCCTGAAGGAGCGTGCGGACCGGGAAACCGGTGTCATCGACACCCCAGTCGTCCTGCTCAACGTAGAACGCGAACGACGACGCACGCACGTCACCTCGACTGATGAGTTCGTACACGTCAGCACGCGCCTCGGGAACATCGACGTCATACCGGAGCCCCTGCTCGTCGATCGCGAGACGCAGGGTGCCCGCTTCGGAGTTGCCGAGGAGGTAGTTGTCGTCGTGGTTGTAACGCGCCAGCACACCAGTCCCGTTACCGGGCCAGTTGCGCGACTGCGCCCGGTTGAACAAACCAGGCGCGGCGATCTCACGGAACCCGCCAAGGTTCTGTGACGGGCTGTTGAACACGGTGGCATAACCACCAACGGTTCGCTTGCTGGCGTCACCCCGGACCTCAACGCGGCCCTGGGTGAAACGCCGTTCGGTGAGCTCAGTCATGAGCGGTCTCCCTTGTGGACGGTGTTGATTGGATGGGGGTCTTGATGTTGTAGACGTCGCCACCGGCAACGGGGCTTTCGTCAGCAAGGGCTCGAGCTTCGTTGACGCTCTTGCGACCGTCCGCAATCTCCAGACCCAGCAGCTCCACACGCGTCTTCGCGTCAGTACGGATCGTCGCGTCAACGTTGAACTTCATCACCGTCGAATCAGCAATCCACCGCGACACCGCGCGCTCGATACGCACCATGTACGGGCGGATGTTGTGGGCACGGTTCAAGGCACGCGACTCGTCATTCGAATACTGCAACGAATCCGCCGCCGTCCCGCCAACCTCACGCGGGTCAAGGCCGTAGATAGCGGCGATCTGCGTAGCGGTCAGCTTCAACGTCTCGATGAACTGCGAATGGTTCGGCGGAATCGTCACCGCCGTGAACTCCCAATCCTTGCCGTACACGAAAGGCTTGCCCGACGCGAACGATGTCTGCGCCGCCGCCGCAGCGGCGTTGATCAGCTCGGTCGGCATCTCAGACAAGACCATGTTCTTCAGCAGCGACGGAGGCAGACCACCACCGCGGCCAACGTTCGCGTACTCCTGCGCCGCGAGACCGGCACGAACCATCGCCGCATAGTGCGAAATCGGAGACAGCCCCAGCCGGTGACCAGCAGGCACAATCCACGGAATGTGCGCAACCTTCGAATCCGGCAGCGGGCTCCCGCTGATGAACCACGGAGCATCCTGCCTGTCATCAGCCGACCAATCAGAGACCCACTTGATCCGCGTCGGGCCGGACTGCCCGAACGCCTTGATGTCACCTACAGCGTTACCGCGCGTCACGATCGAATGCGCAATCTGCCCGAACCACGTCTCAAGACCGAACTCATCATCGGCGTTACGGATCAGCTCGGGCGCACCAACCTGGGTGCGAGATCCGTCCGGGTTCTTCCGATAGAAGTCCACAGGCAGGGTCGAGATGAAGTCGACGATCGAACGAATCGAAGCAAACACCGGCACCAAATGGGTAGCCGGACCAGACGGCTCAGAACCAGCCGAAGTCCAAAAATCCGGGTACGGATTACTCATCGAACGGTGCTCGCGGAAGAAGATGCTCACTGACGAACACCCCGCTCCCGATTCCAAGCCGCCACACCAGCAGCAACACCGATCACCAGCAGCGCGGCTGGGGGCCACACCACAACGCAGAAAGCCACAGCGGCGATCACACACACCAGCTCGAGCAGGACCGTCACCGCTTCACCCCTCATCCGAAAGTCGACATCCAGTCCGAAACGGCTGGGGAATATGTAGCGCCGTGATGCGCCAACGTCACAGACTCAAGCGACGAAATGTCACCCGAACGACGCTTGAACAGACGACGCTCACCCGATATCCGCCAATCAGCAGCGATAGTCGCCGCATCCAAATCCGGATACCCGCCATGCTCAATCTCGCTCGAAGCGACCGCCTGAACCAGATCAGCGACAGCCTGGAAATACCGGTCAGTCCCGATCGCCTCAAGGCGAACACCAGCCCTCTCCAGATCGTCGATCAGGAACGACGCCGGCCCACCCTTGTCGATCACAACCGGGACGTTGTACTTCCCCGAGACCCGCGCCACCTCGGAAACAAACTCTCGGCGGTGAGAAACCGTCTTGCGATCAAGCAACGCCAAATGCAGAGGCTCGCCCTGAATCGCCGCACCAAAGGACAACCACGTACCGTCCGGGTCAGACGCCACACCCAAACCAGCAGGAACGCCCACCCGAACCGGGGCAGACAAGTCGCCCCACTTCGGCAAAACCTTCGACCCACCAGCCGCCAACAGAAACGGCCACACATTCAAATACTGAGCAGCCCAACCACGAATCGGGTCCGGGTCATCAACCTCAACCCCGCCCTCCTTAGCAGCACGCCACTTCTCAGTAACCAACCGCTCACGATCAGCAGACCAATGAGGAGAACTAGCACGCCACGTCGCCGGATCATCCAAATCAGCATCCGGATGCGCACCCCAAAACAACAACAACGTGTCCGAGCTCAGATCCTTCAACGCGTTCATCAAACGACCACGCATCAAAGACGACGCCTTCACATGCGCCGTCGAAGTCAAATGAAGCTGCGGAGACAACCGCTCAAGCAACGCCGGCTCAATACCATCCGTAATCACATCCGGCTTGATATCCCACGCCTCATCAACCTGCCCATAACAGACGTCATAGCCATACGCCCCATCAGGAGCACGCAACAACCAACGGTCCGAATCCTCATCCTCGAGAACCCGAATCTCCTGACCACCAGCACGACGCTGCACAACCCAGCCACGCTTCTCGGCCCAAGCCCACGACTTCGCGTGGATCTCCTTACCGATCATCAAATCCTTCGACACCAGCATCGAAAGCTGCGTCTCACCAAACAACTCCGCATGAGCCGTCCGCCACACCGCAACAACCCGCAAACGCACCGACTTACCGATACGCCGCGGACCAGACTCAATAACCTCACGCCACACCAGAGCACCGAACACGTCATGCTCAAACTGACGCACGATCGACAACGCCTGCCACCACCGCGGCTTGAACTTCATCTCCCGCTCAGCCCACTCCAGGATCGCAGGGCCGTACGAACCCACAGCCCTAGGATGCGGACCCGACATCGCGAGGGGCGGAGCAGAGTCTTCAGGAATATCGAGCAGGTACTCGGCCCACGCAGACCGCGCACCCGCCATCGGATCACCACGATCAGCAAGCACCTCAGCCAACGACTTACGCGCCTCAGCAGGCACGAGCACCCCCGGGAGAGAGAAGTTTCACCACACCCAAGCAGGTAAAGGCTTCTTCTATCCTCAGGCGAAGAGGGGAAGGAGTTGCGTAACGCTGTCTACCAAAGATTCTTCTCATAAGGGGTGGAAGACCCAAGTTTTTTGGGTGGGCTTGCAGAAGGGTGGCATTTCTTGGGGCTTCCCGACGGTGCCCAACTTTCATCCATCTATTCCTCCGAAGCAGGTGGCGATTTCCCCGGAGTTGAAAGAGGAGATTAGAATTCTCCAAGAGGATCGCCAGTTGACCGCCGAGCTGATGACGGTGGTGAACATCGAGGAATATCCTTCCCGAACGTTGTCATCTCATGGTAAAATCCTTATTGCTCTGCATTATGTTTCTGGGTCAGGCAGGTGGGCCTCCTTCTGAGGATTTGGCTTCTGTTGCTCAGATTCGAGGTGGGCGGATGATGAGGGAGAGCATTTGTTAGAGCAGGGGACCACCGACCTGGAGGAGACGCCTGCTCTGAGTGAGCCCCGAACTTTCGAGGGTCCCTCCCATGCCCTAGATAAGGGCAAGCAGAAGGCTCGGGATGACGTCCCTGAGTGCCATGGGTCCAAACATAAGGAATTTGGTGAGCCATTGATGTTGTCTTCCATGAAGGTCTTGCCCGCGGAGAAGAAGCGATCGAAGAAGGCGGAGGCTGCCCTTCCGGTCGAGGAGCAGGCCCGCTTGGTTGAGGGGCCCTGGACTGAGGAAGTCTGCCAATCAGATCTCCCACTCACTGGGCGAGAGGCGGCTGTCGCCAGTGGGGAAGTTGCCACCGAGCCTGCATGACAGCAGGCAGAGGTGGTCGATTCTGAAGTCCCGGCTGAGGTCGAGGGGGCGCAGGGCCAGGCATTGACCCTGCCCGAGCCGAGTGAAGCCATCCCAAGAATGGCGACGCTCAGAGGGGGTGCTCCGATTGTAGCTCACCTAGAGAGGACTCTCCCTCCTTCGGCTGGTGTCCCAGTCGGCCAGACTTCTCTATACCAAAGGTGTCGATCTTTGACTCCTTCACTGGTTCGGGATAAGTTTAAACGTGGTCCATCCTCCTTGCTTTTTGAGAGGGTGATGGAGGGTGGCTTTATCATGGCGTAGCTGGGGGCCGAGATACCCGACTTTTATGCTCGGCTGGAGAGTGAGGAGAGGTCTCTCTCTCGGGCCCGTGCCGAGGTTGATCAGAGGATTGAGCAACTGACCTCCGAGCTCAAAGTCTCTCGGCAGGAGGCTGCTTGGTTGCGGGCATAGACTCAGTCGAGCCAGGAGAGTGCTCGAAAACTGGCTGAGCAATTGGCCCAGGCTCGTTATATGGTCGACCTGAAGAGTAGGCTCCTAGAAGAGGAGCGCCAGGCTCAGGTTGAGCGTCTCCAGCGGTCGAGGGCCGAGCGGGAGGTGCTTGATAGCTAGGTTCGAGAGGCCGAGCGTGGGTAGGGCAAAGCCGAGGTTGCACGGGCCGAGGTCGAGGCGAAGCTATCCGATGTCGAGATGAAGTTGCTCGGGGCCAAGCGGAGGATGGCCGAGCTTGAGGAGAAAGGGGAGCAAGCTGGGGGGGAGGCAGTCGATCGATATAGGAGCTCGGAAGGCTACCATGTAGCCCTCCAGAAGGCCGTCTTCTCGTATTACGAGCCAGGCTACTGACGAGGACTGCAAAAGGGGTTCGCCCGAGGCTTCCATTGAGCGGTCACCTTGGCCTAGCAGTAGGTGCTTGACGAGCTCGATTTCTCTTCTGGGCAGCGCTATGACTCGGACGAGGATGACACAGATTCTCCCTCTCTGACGTTGAGTGAAGGGGGAGCAGGGATTGTTAGTTTAGGTGCGCCAGATTTAGAGGGGGGGTGAATGAATCCTTCTCTAAAAGCTTTGACCAATTAAAATTTTGTCTAACTATCAAGGATGCAGAATTAAAACGAACTAATCAAACTCAATGAAAACCTGTTGAGAAATAGTGGCATAACAGTTATCTGGGTAGCAAAAATAGCCGAAACGATCCTGGCGGAGAGTATATTGCGACTGCAGCGACCACGAGTCGAGGAACTGAAGAATAGATGGGATGAAGTGTTCTCAACTCGGGAGCTACAAAAGTAGTCTGAAACTCTTCTAAAAGGATCTGAAAACTCAATAAAGATCCAGTAGGACCCAATAAAGATCCGCCAAAGATCCAGGGTATTACATCAAGAGTACGAAGTTTGGAGAGTTGTGGACAAGGGTCCTTACAAACTCTCAGATGATGAAGAAAAATGGACACCAGAGAAAATTAAGAAATACACTATAAATTTTAATGCTATGAATATTATGCAATGTGCCATACATCCTAATGAGTTTTCTCGTGTATCCATGTGCAGTTCAGCCAAGAAAATGTGGGACAAACTGCGGCTTATATATGAGGGAACCTCGGAGGTCAAGGAGACGAAGGCAAGTGAGAGAGTAAGGAAGCCCTTGGCAAAAAACCCTAGTTTGACCTTCGCTGGTGACTTTGCCGGTCATGGCTGACAATGGGGGGCCCTTGGTGCCCCCCACCCAGCACAAGCCTATTCCCGCCTCCCCCGTATGTCTTTCTTCCACGTCTTCAATCGAACCAGGTCACCTGGTGAGATCATTTGCATAAGTCTTGGCCTCTTCCCTATCTCTGTCGGCTGTGCTTGGCTCGGTTCATGCTCCCGCTTCCACGGACAATGGGGAGCCTGCGATTTTCTTCTCAAAGGAGGAGATAGCCCAAAGCTTGAAGCCCTTCGACTTTGCGATCATGGCATGTACTCCTCGAGGTAGACCAGCATTTCCTGACATTCGAAGCCATCTCTCCAACAGGTGCAATTTCAAAGAAGACTTCATGATCAATGCACTTGACGCTCGACATCTTCTGCTACGATTCCAAAATCATGATGATTATCTGCAACTCCTTTTGAGGGAATCTATGTATGTTCAAGGTAGGTTTTTCCGATTCTTCAAGTGGTCAATGGATTTCTCCCCAGACTGTAACTCGCCTATTCTTCCTATTTGGATCACTTTCCCTGGTCTGCCTGTGAACTTTTTCCTGGAGCATATGATTCGTTCTATTGCTAGTAATATTGGGAATGTCCTAAAGATTGATCCCTCATCCCTCAATCTGTCAAATACGACTACTGCGCGTGTTTGTGTTGAATTAGACATTTCTAAACCGTACCCTTCTCGTATGTGGATTGGGTATCCAGGGGGTGGGGCTTGGCAAGAGGTGTGTTATCCGGAGTTTCCACAATTTTGCTCAGCTTGTGCTCATCTGGGTCATTCAGTATCTGATTGCAAATCCTCAGTAAGACCTCCCCAGTCGTCGGATGACTTCATGCGCCCAGTGCTAAAACAATGTTGGCAGCCTGTAGCACTAAGAAAGCCAATGGAAGAATTAGAAATAATTTATGTTGTAGAACCAGCCACCTCTGTTAAATTGGATTCTAAGGTGCATTCTGAAAACTTGAAGACAACCTCTGCTATGAAGAAATTGATGATTTCATCAATTGCGAGGACAACTGCTTTACAACCAGTTTCCTTGCCTAGTAAGGAAATGTCTGATTTGGGAATGTCTTCTTTGGCTACTGTGTTTGATACCGATGTAGTGGAAATTCATAATTCTCAGTTGCACAATGACACTTTTTCTACTAAGGAGCCTACAGAGAAGGTTGATGATCCAGCTCGTCCAGAGCCCCCTTCATTCCAAAAGGCAGATTTGTCTGGAGCGATTATCCCTGTACTAGAATTGGCAATTGTTGATGCTCAAAGTGGTCCAAAAGGTAAGGGCAAGCTTCAAGAGGATGGGATTCTTGATCATAGACATCAAATAGCATTATCTGCTGAGATTACAAATGCTAGAGTTATGCATAAAGAGCAAAGGAGAGTTACAACTAGATCCATGTTTAGGACTAGTTCTACAGGTTCTATTCCTCATTCAATTAAGAGGGAGTTATTGTCATTTTGGCCATTCCCGTTTGAGATTTAACCAACCCCTGAGGTGTTAAGGTAGTGGTTTGAGGTTGCGGAGCGGGTGCTCTGGTTGAGGATTGTGTTCGAGCGAGTGGAGGATCTCCCTGGTGAGCTGCTGATTATCGAGCCTAATTTTCTTGTCATGCTCGGTGGCATCTGTGATGACATGTCAGTCCCAATTATTTTCATGGATTTCAAGACAGGATTGGGTGAAGTTGTCCCAGTAAGCTCTTTATTTAGTGCTTCTATGTGTGAGCGAGTTGTGTTAGCTCTGGATTTTGTTTGAGATATGAAGGCTCCGCGGTGAGTTCAAGACTCGAGGATGAGTGTTGGCAGGTTTTGATCATGGTTTGTGTTGCGGCTCTTGGCGTGGTGGTCCGTGCAACGACAGCTCGAGAATGGATTGGTGTTGGCACAAATAGATTCGAGAGAATGATGTCCGGTGGCTAGCAGTGTAGCAACCTTCGAGCCTGGCATCTTTTATAGATTTTTCTTCCCTCCTTGGTAAGCGTTTTGGCGCGTTGATGGTTTCAAGGTCAGAGGCAAGCATAGGTGAGGAGGGTGTGGCAGCAGCTAGCTCAACCACTGTGGCAGAGTGTGGCTGGAGATCAGCTGAGCTGGTGCTCGATGCGTGGTGAGTCGCAATTTGAGGAATTGAGATGGTGGTGCATCAGGAGATGCTGTGAGTGTGGTCCGACAATACACTCGGCAAGTGTTGTCAGAAGTGCTAACCTGATGGTGGTATTGGTTTCCCTGGTGCTGGAAGATGCGACTCCCAGCATGCACGAGGTTCAAGGTCAGGTCGAGCATGGGGACCTCCCACCGTGTCGGAAGTGTGTTGGTTCCCCTTGGTTGGAGAGATTGCATTTTACTAAGTTCGCTGTCTTGCATCATGTGTCCGGATTGGTTGGCCTCCTTGTGTGTGCCATGAAGTACGTGTGAGATGCGTCCTGTGTTTGGCAATGTGGCAGATTGTGAGAAGTATTGCCCATTCCCTGATGCGTAAGGGTGTGTTGGCGCTGCTCTAGAAGGATGAGCACTAGTTGGGTTGAAGTTTGTCGAGATGGTGAATTCTGAGTTGCTGTGATGGCGACGCGTGGAGATTAGAGTGTGCAGCGGAAGCCTGGTGGGCCCATAACTGACAGGTTCGGGATCGTAGTGTTGATGGCTTCGGGTGGACTCCCGAGGATGAGATGAGCATCGAAGGATTGGTTCCTCTGAGTGAGATTGTCTCGGGCTGAGTGAGCCATGGAGTTGTCGTGCCTTTGCTTAAGGCATTGTAGTTTGTGGCACTAGTGGGAAGGAGAGTTGAGGAAATGTTTCATAAGTGTACCGCATGAGTACCCTATTCATGCGTTGGGGGCCATGTCAGGCGGTTGGTGCTAGGCAGGGATGAGATTGCTAAGGAAAGTTGCCTGACGGAGAATGAGGATGTAATGATCTGAGTGGGTGGCTTGGTATCCAACTTGCATGGGGGCTGTGTCCTCGGATGAGATCGTAGTTTCGGAGAAGTGATCTCTAACAGATTATGGCCCTCGGTTGGTGGCCGTGAGTAGCTGGTAAGGCTGATCGAGTGATCGACCATGGAAAGATGTGTATTGTTTGGGGATCCGTGTGCCTTGGTCGCGGCGTCGACGACCAGCTTGTTATGGTGGCAGGCGATACTTGTCAGTTTTGGAGATGCATGCCATGAATTGTTCAGGTTGTGTCCCGAGGCTCTGTGGTAAGAGCAGAACCGGGATCACCAGGCGTCCATTTAGAGTAATTGAGATGAGATAGGATTCAATTGTGTAATGGGCGGTGCCTGTGTGGGGAGGTCTCTGGAGAGACGTTGGCATTGGAAATGGTGATCCTTGATCTGTGACCAGCAAGGGGGGATTTCCTTGTAAGCTTGAGTCGAGTGATGTGAGGACCAAGGATTGTGGAATCGATTGTCTTTGAGTTTTGATGGCATGTATAGCTGTAGAACTATTGTGTGGGCTTGGCAGGTTAGTTAGAATTTCATTTCCCATCATTTCGAGTCGACCGGGAGGGGTTTCCAGTCTGGACAACCCGTTCCCATCACTGCGGTAATGGCGCGGCCACCCCGCGACCGTTCTGTAGTGAGCGGTCCACTCCAGACCGCTTAACACCATTGAAAGGTCCATTATGGACTGTGTAACATTTAGTATGACTGACCCTTAATCGTTTCATGCCTTGAAACAGTAAGGCGGTGTGAACTAGAGCGGCCAAGGGTGGTCCGTTCATCTCCCTTGAACGGCCTATCGCCCGACCATCTAGGGGACTCTTCATCCCTTTGAACGGCTACACTCTAACCACCTAGCCTTGGAGCGGCTCGTTCCCAGTCGCGTAGCCCTTAGGACCCCATATAGCGTTGGTGGTTGAGTGGCTAATCTCAAGCCGTTCAAGCCCATTAAGCGGCCTATCATCCGACCGCTCAGTGATTGAGCAGCCACGTTCAAACCGTTTAATTCATGTAGATGCTAATTATTAGCATATTCATGTTATTATGTATTTAATTACTGCATATTCGTCATGTTTACCTTATTTTATAAACTGTGGCACATCTTTACATCTCGATAGAGTTACTTTCTCTTTCCTTGTGATGGAGCCACCAGTCGTAGCCTAGCGACCTTAGTGTCGGCCCACCTGGGAGAGGTGGAGGGGTAGTCCCGTTATACGGTTTTTAAGCTAGTTCCGTGGGCCCCGGTCCAACCATAGCGTCCTAAGGAGGGGAATACTAGCTAGAGACCTGGCTCTAGGCAGAAGTCAGTGTGTGCACACGTGGTCAGAGGCTTGGACTGACACTGACGAGTGTTACTCTGACTAGTACTTAGTTTTGGTACTACTATGCCTCTTGCTTGTCGTGTTCCTAGACTTGCGAGTTGCTTAAGACGCAGCGTAAGCCGTCAGTGGATGCATTTGGTCTCTAGTTTTTGGTGGTCTCTCTCTTTCTCTTTCTCCTGTCACTTGGTTAGCTGTGGTTTATTCTATTAGTAGATTTAGCTCCTGACGCTTATATTTTTTCAAATTGGCATTATAGCTAGTTGTGATAGAACTGTTTAGTTGGTTTACAGCTTTACTAGACTACGTTTAATTCATCTGTATGAGGGAGACAGTGATGGGGATGTAATAGATGCCACATCGGATCTTCCTGACTATGAGATTGGTATGGAGGGTCGCTTTGATACTCCGGAGAGCTTGGCAGTTCGTGATGAAGTCTTTGATATTATTCGTCAGGCTGTTGATAAAATGCCTGAATCCATGCGAAGGGCTTTCGAGTTAGTCCACCTTAATCACTACACCACCATTGATGCTGCGAAGGAATTAGGGGTCAGTCAACCTACTATCTCTGCTCAGTTGAATCGTGCTGAGAATAGAATTCATGAAGCTATTCGAGAGAATCGTAGAAGGCTTGGCGAAGATGTTACAGAGATTGCAGTTCCTCGTAGTCAACGTGGGACTGCCACTACCGATGCAATGCAGAAAACTGCACTTGTTACTGCTGCAGCTTTAGGCGCTGGTACCGCTGGTTACTTTCTCACTGATGATCCGTGGAAGGCTACACTTGCCGGAGTAGGTGGTGCATTAGTTGCTGCACATGGTAAGAGTCCATCCCACTATATTCGCTCGATGGACTACCGTCTGAGGGATATGGGGCCGACTCTGTACGGCCTTGCGAAGCGGCATGGTAAGCAGGAGTTGCAGAACATTCGACTGTTCAACAACGCGACTGCTGACTTCATCACTATGTTTGATCGCATTAGGCCTGATATTAAACCTGTTGTGATTGAGGCTCTATCCACCCGTGATAAGACTATCATTAATAAGATTCTCCATCAAGTAGGCGGTGAGGATTTAGTTAAGGCTTTCGACTCTACTCGTTGTGAACAAGGTGTGAAGGCCAAATTTGCCAATTTCTACCAATCTTCACATGAAATGATTTATCAACATGTAAGCTCAAATTTCATGAGGAATATGCATGGAATGACCTTTGCAATCACAAGTGCCATAGCTAAGCATCCAAAACCTATGGCTATCTAGTAATACACAAGAGTGAGCATCTTGAACTCCAACTCAACTAGTTTGAGCATTTTTAGAGTTGTAGGATCTTACCATTTCCTCTTAAAGTATATGAGCATGGTTTACCATTTGATTTAAATCCAAGCTAAAGATGACTCAATCACTCAAGAATTTGAGTTCAAAGAGTCCACCAAAGGTATTATTCCTGCATAACCGGATGAGCATTATATTAGCACCTTGGTTATTAAGCCTTTCTCAATTCACCACATAAAGACACACACACAAAAGATTTGTCATCATTGAAACATAACTACCTAAAATCAACTAGGGGATCCAACAATCTTTCATTAGAAGGACCTGCCCGACTTGCGAGTTCAACCCTGCCAGAGGGACCAGCTTGCTCTAACACCTTATCTTGCACTGGCGGGCTGGCTCTTCTTCTTCATCAGAGGAGCGAGTACGAAAAGAACGTCTCCTGGCCTTCTGGGTTCCAGGGTAGGGCCCTAACCCTCTGAGAATTCGAGGATGAAGGGGGTGGCTTTTCGCCTAAGCCGAAAAATATTCTGCCTTGGCGTCATAGCCTTTCGTCTAAGCCAAGTTGTACAACGTCATGACTTTACATCTAAGCTGTTAAATACTCTTGTACGACGTTATGACTTTACATCTAAGCCGTTAAATGCTATTGTCCGATGTCATGGCCTTTCGCCTAAGTCGGTAAATATTCTGCCTTGACGTCATGGCCTTTCACCTAAGCAAAGTTGTACAACGTCATGGCAACTCGCCTAAGCTGTCTAATATTCTGTCTTGGCATCATGACCTTCCGCTTAAGTCAAGTTGTACGACATCATGACTTTACGTCTAAGCGGTTAAATATCCTTATCTGGTGTCATGGCTTTCCACCTAAGTCGGTAAATATTTTATCTTGACATCATGACCTTCCACCTAAGTCAAGTTGTACAGCATCATAACTTTACGTCTAAGCTATTAAATATCTTTATCCAGTGTCATGGCCTTCTACCTAAGCAGGTAAATATTTTACCTTGGCGTCATGGCCTTTCACCTAAGCCAAGTTGTACAGTTTCATGGTAACTCTCCTAAGCTATCTAATATTCATCCTTGGCATCATGGCCTTCCGCCTAAGCTCAGTTGTACGGCGTCATGACTTTACATCTAAGCCGCTAAATATCCTTATCTGGCGTCATGACTTTCCGCCTAAGTCGGTAAATATTTTATCTTGGCGTCATGGGCTTCCACCTAAGCCAAGTTTTACGACATCATGACTTTACGTCTAATCCGTTAAATATCCTTGTCCGGTGTCATGGCCTTCTACCTAAGCCGGTAAATATTCTGCCTTGGCGTCATGGCCTCCTACCTAAGCCAATTTATGTAGCATCATGACTTTACGTCTAAGTCATTAAATATCCTTATCCGGCGCCATGACTTTTCGCCTAAGTCGGTAAATATTTTATCTTGGAGTCATGGTCTTTCGCTTGAGACAAGTTGTACGGCATCATGACTTTACGTCGAAGTCGTTAAATATCCTTGTCCGATCTCATGGCCTTCTGCCTAAGCCGGTAAATATTCTGTATTGGCGTCATGGCTTCCTGCCTAAGCCAATTTGTGCGGCGTCATGACTTTATGTCTAAGCCACTAGATATTATCCCTTAGCGTCACGACCTTACGTCTAAGTCAAGTCATTCGGCATCATGACCTTCGGTCTAAGTCGACAAATCTCTTATCATTGACCCGAAATTACTGTCTGAATCAATGAACAAAAAGACCCCCATTGGTTTCACACCAACCCTTGATCCCTCTAGGGGGGCAGTCCTGGGAAAAACCCGAAAGGGCGGTAGGGTTGGTAAAGTGATCAAAAAAAAAAGAGAAAAAAAATATACATGCAAGAGGATAGAAGCGAAAGCTACTAAGCTCTGTCCTTTATTCATTGACGTCGTCAAAGAAAGGAGCCCGAGATAAGCCCTCGAGGTAACTCCAACAAGAAAGGGCAAAGTGCAAAATCCCTGTCTACAAAAATGTGCCAAAGCCCATCATGCACAGGACTCGCCCCTTAGCTCAGCAAGGCGAGTTTCACTCTAAAGAGCTTCCTCCTGGAGTCCCTCAAGCCTACGGCGAAGAGTCTATATCGGCACGCGCAAGACTGCGCTCCTCGGTCTCCCGGACCTTTCGCAAAAGCTCCTGGAGCTCCTCAAGCCTACGGTAGAGAATCTACATCGGCACGCGCAAGACTGCGCTCCTCCTCGGTCCCCCGGACCTCTTACAAAAGCTCCTCCACTCTGCCGGAAGCCACCTGCTCGCGCTCGTAAGCGGCCTCGACCTGGGCGTGCAACCCAGCCTGGGTCGCCCAAAGTCTGCAAAACTGCTGCTTCTCCTGCTGAATCATCACCTGAGTCCTTGGTCTGCGCTCCTGAATAGCGTGAAGGCAGGTGAACTCCTTCCATAAAGATGCAAGTTCAGTCATCTAGGCGTCTTGAAGGAGACCAAATGCATGCATCTTACAATGCTACACCAAGTTGAGGACCATTCGGCCACCCCATCCCAAGGGCCGAGAAACTCTGAGGGTAATGCTATGCTCAAGTCTGTATTGGATGGTGTCTGCCTCAGCTCGTGTACAGTCGACATCAACCCAGACTAACACGCCCTTAGGGCTGGTCTACATCAACTCTGGCTATCACAAGTCAACGATTAGTCAGCTTCAACATTCAGCGATATACCTCAGTGGTCAGCCGACACATCAACATGTTCGGCTACACACCTTAGTGGTCAACCGACACATCTTCAATGATACCTCAACGGTCAGCCAACATAACGACTCTTGGCCAACGCACCCCAAGGGTCGGCCAATGTCAATTTCCAGCTATTACAACTCAACAGTCAATCAACGACGACTTAGACGAATGTGTCTCTCCGAGACAGACCTACATCAACTTTCGGCCAACAAGTCTCTCAGAAGTAGGCCTACACCAACTCCAGGCCAGCAAACCTCACCGAGGCAGGTTCACAGCAACTTTAGGCCAACAAGTCTCTCAGAAGCAGGCCTACATCGACTCCGGGCTAACAAGCCTCGCCAAGGCAGGTCCGCATACTCTAGGCCAACAAGCCTCACCGAGGCAGGCCTACAACAACTCTGGGCCGACAAGTCTCGCCGAGGCAGGCCGCATCAGCATCGGATCAATATGTCCTAAAGGCTGGTCTACATCAACTCTAGGCCAACATGCCTCTCAGAAGTAGGCCTACATCAACTCTGAGCCAACAAGCCTCGTCGAGGTAGGTTCGCATCAACTCTAAGCCAGTAAACCTCTACGAGGCAGGCCTACATCAACTTCGGATCAATATGCCCTAAGGGCCGGTCCGCATCAATTTCGGCTAATGTGCCTCCAAAGATTGGCGAGCATCTAATTTCAGGCCAATATGTCCTAGGAGACGGTATACATTAGCTTTGGCCAGTATAACCCTAAGGGTTGGTCGACATCAACTTTAGCTTTCTGGAAAGCAAAGAAGCAGTGAGGTGCAATTCTACAGAAGGCACGGACTGTCCGCCTCCGCCCCGGCTTTGACGAACGTTCCGTGGGGGGCATTTGTTGGAAGCAAATTTTGCTTTTGCAAAAACACCTCCTATCAACACCCATCCAGGCTGAGAAGAACCCGTCCGGGGTGAAAGGAACCCGTCTGGGGTGAAAAGAACCCGTCCGGGTGACATGGAACCTGGAACTTGCACATGATGATATCACCATGCTAGTGTCCAGGATCTCCCTAAAACCTCGTCAGCCCGTGCAACCGCTCTAGTGAGGTCTGCATCCCGCTGGGCCCGACCCGCTGGTGTCTGGGTAGAAGAGGAGGGGGCATCTGGTCCCTGGCGCTGAACTCCCTCAACACGCTGCACATAGCAATGAGTCAGTCTCATAAGCATCATGTTGTATTCTAAGTCTAGAAGGTAGTAAGATTTACCAGGAGTTCCAACGAGCGCTGGAGCTCGTCTCGCTGCTGTATGGTCAAGTGGAGTAGGCCCTGGAGTTCCGCAATGCGCCCCTGAGGGTCGAAATGCATTTAGAAATGTCAGCATGTCAGCATATTAGGTAAAGGATGAGGCTCAGGAATTCTTACCGGTTGTCGGGTGCCGCAGAAGACCTGTTCCCCGTAGCGTCGCACATAGGCCTTCAGGTAGGCCTCATCTGTGTCAGCTCTGGCCCGTACTTCTCGGCCACGTCGTGTCCAATCTCAGATCTGCTCCTCTGCTCGAGCGATGTAGTCCATTGGCCCGGCTAATCCGCGTGAGTGCCGCCCCACGCGCTCCTCCTCGGCAGTCTCTCGGGTCGAGAAGGCCACGTCTGGCTGGTGCACTCCCTGAGTCCTCACGATCAAACCGTAGCGGAGTGGCTCCACCACGTTCATGCAGTGAAGCCAGATGTCTCAATCGGAGTAGGCTAGTTTCGCCTCCACCCAGGGCTGGCCCTCGTGCCCCTCATCCCGGTAGGGTGTCCAACAGACCTGTAAATCAGGGTAGAGGTATGGGTAAGCATGCATTTAACATTTGCATCTAAGCTTTAGGATTAGATTTTGCCGATGCATAAGGCAGAGAGTCGATGTTGTCCTGAATCATCCGCACCTGGTGTCGGAGCGATCCAGTGTCCCGTCTAGCCACCCACCGCCTCGCGATGGGCAAATGATCAACTTGAGTCTCCTCTCCCTTACCTAAGTGAGGTAGGTAGGCATATATCTACACCGGCATTTCATACATGCATTAGTCACGTAAGCATAATCATTGCATATGCATTTAAGTCATACCTGTAGGAATGGAGCAAAGCCAGCCAACATCGTCTGTCGGGTGGTGGTATCGAGGGAGTCGAACAGGAAGGCAAGCACTGCCGCGCTCCACGCGTATGACCCCACTCCCTCGAGGTCGTCTAGTGTCGGCAACAGTCGACAGCTCACTGCATCTCCCCTGGTAGCAAAGAGGAGCCTCCGGAAAAGTAACATTAGGAACCTACTCAGCACCATATCCGCCTCGGGTCCCGACTCAGCAGACACTTTCTCTTTCGCTCGATCCACTAACCACTACAAGTGCTACTCCGATAGCTCTCCAACCGAGATCCCTGCTCCTCTCAAACCCAAGCTGTCCTGCAATCTGGTTCGTGGCAGGAGAGACGACGCCCGACCTGGTCTCTCTAGCTCCGATCCTAGCAGCCACCGTGCTAGGTCTCGGTAGTCAAAGTATGTGAAGCCGCTCACCGGTGCCCCATGCACTCGAAGGCCTGTGATCCGCGCCATATCCTCCAGCGTAGGGATCATATGTCCCCACGGGAACAGGAACGCCTTGCCCACTGGATCCCATCTGTCCTGGAGTGCTAGTAGTAGTGCAGCGTCAGTCCGGAGTACCTTCACACTCAGGAACTCCGCAAACCCCATGGCAGCCAGCCTCTCCCATTGAAACTCTGGCAGTGCATGGTATACCGCCCGGACTTGTAGCCATGAAATCCTCGTCCGGCTCTTCCCTTGCAAAGCAATCAGCCAGCCAAACATCAGTGCAGTTGAAATGAGCTTTCTCAATAAAGATCATAAAAGGAAGAGAAGCAGGGGAGGCGGCGGTCTCGTGAAGACCGCGAGATCCGGCCGCGGTCTTTGGTAGATCGCGACTTGTCCGCCGTAGCGAGCGGAGTTGACCTCGTTTCTAGCCTCGCCCAAGTGGGCATTCCAGCCCTACAAACATCATTTGGGGCGTCCCCAGTTCTTGGTAGCGGTAGTCTGATATTTATATCGGGTTATCGGTACCCTAAGCTCTGGGTCGTTACAGTTGGTATCAGAGCGGCGTTGAGGAATCGTATAAGGAATTGAAATTACATGTGATTGTCCAGAACAAGTCCAGTTGAGTCGTCTAATGCTGGCTTAGGATGTTTTTCGTGATTATTAATATATTTTTCATTGTCGTATGTTTTAGATGCTGCACCGTAAAAGAAGAGCTCCTGTTCCCCCGAAAGAGAGTGGCAGCGTTCCTCCTCCTGTTGTGCCTGCTCCTCCTCCGATTGTGCCAGTCCCTGCTCCTACCGTGCCTGTTCTAGCTCCACAAGATGACTTACCCAGTGGCCGTGGGAGAGCACTCAAGGAGTTTCTGCTATTCCACCCGCCGACTTATGAAGGTCAGTCAGATCCGGATGCTACCAGGATTTGGATTGAGGTGACTGAGCATGTGTTCAGATCGATGGAATGCGCGGAGGATGAGAAGGTCATGCTTGCTACTTTTCAACTTCAGGGTGCAACGTTGATGTGGTGGAGTTCAGAGTGAGAAGTTGCTCTCCATTCCCGACCACTTTGTTAGATCACCTGGACAGAGTTCGTGACTACCTTTGAGCGCACTTACAGTCCGGTCTGTCTTCAAATGGATAAGATGCACCAATTCCTAGATTTGGTTCAAGGTGAGATGACCGTGCTGCAGTATCGGAATAAGTTCATTGAGTTGGGTCGGTATGCGCCGCATGTTATCGCTGATGAAGCCTTAAAGACCGAGCAATTCCTCTGTGGTTTGAAAGTCGAATTGAGAGTGCCGCTGCTTGCTACCCGTGTAAAAGTCATGGATGATGAATATCAGGTAGCTGTCGTGGTTGAGCTTTATTTGGAGAGGTCTGCAGGGTTTTCTCAGTCTAGTGTTGCTCAGTCAGTTGTACCGTTTCTGCAATCTTTTCAGTCGTCTGCACCTGGAGTCCCGTCTGTTGCGCCTACTTCTAGTGGCACTTCGAGGCGGATGTTTAGAAGGTCTAAGAAGCGATTTAATCGTCAAGCATCTTCAGGTTTTGCGCAATAGCAATCGGCGTCTTCTGATTCTATCCAGTAGTCTATTCCTTCTTTTCAGCAGCGCCAAGAGTTTTTCGTGAGTCAGCTGAGGCCTTGTCCGAGGTGTGGTGGCAGTCACCCAGGTGTACCATGTTCTTTACCAGTAGTCTGCTATTGCTATGATCAGCCGGGTCACGTTGTTCGAGATTACCCGATGAAGTCCATTCTGGCACAGTTCTCACAGTTCACCCAGCCACAACAGTCTCAATCGCTGTGATCAACCGAGGAGCCGGATTACTCACATCACTCGTGCAGAAGCCATTACGTCCAACCTCATAGAAGGTACTATTTTGATTTTTGGTCGTTCAGCTCGCATTCTATCTGATTCAGGTGCTACACATTCATTTATTTTGGAGGATTTCCTTACTCATCTCGGGGAGCCGGTAACCAAGTTGCCCTGTGAGTTGCTCGTTGAGTTACCATCTGGAGATTTCATGTCCACTCCATTTTGCCTGAAAAATTCTCCTGTTATCGTCAGTGACTGGTAGTTGCTAGCGACGTTGTATGCGCTGCAGTTGGCCGATTACGATGCGATTCTAGGCATGGACTAGTTAGAGCAGTATGGTGCCATGGTTGATTGCAGATCCAAGAAAGTCTACTTTCAACTATGTGGGAAAATAGCCTTCTATTTTCAAGGTACCCGATTCTGTCTTTCTCATTTTCTGTCATTAGGTGTACTTTTCTTTCAATTTCCTCCTTGTTCTTCCTTGTAAATTTTGAGGACGAAATTTCTTTAAGGAGGGGGGGACTATAACGCCAGTGTCTTAGTGGATCCTTAGTGATCCGAGTCTAGAATTTATCCCATGATTTTAGGCGATTACGGATTTTTAGGCTATTTTTGGGCATAATAATAGGAGACAGAGGGTGAAGATTTAGAAGCAAAAAGGGGAGTGAGGTTTAAAGGAGATTTTAAGGATAATAAGCATATATATATGTATATATATATTGAAATAAGATAAAGGGTGGAGAGAGACAAGAGAGAGATAGAGAGAGATCGCGCCAGGGAAGGGGGGGTCCGTGTGTGTGTGTGTGCGTGAGTTAGAGAGAGAGAGAGATAGAGAGAATAGAGAGAGAGAGAGAGAGAAGACGGGACGGGAGAGAGAGAGAGAAAGGGAGAGAGAGAGGTTCCGCGTGTAGGAAAGAGTGAGAGAGAAGAGAGAGGTAGGGAGAGGAAGAGGGAGAGAGGTAGAGGTAGAGAGAGATAGAGAGAAGAGAGAGGTAGGGAGAGGAAGAGGGAGAGAGGTAGAGGTAGAGAGAGATAGAGAGAAGGAGAGGGGGAGACGGGACAAGAGTGAGAGAGAGTGGAAGAGAGAGAGGGCTCACGTAGGGGGGCGTTCCGGCGGTCAGCGGACGGTGAGTGGGGAGGCGAGGGTGCGGCCGACGTGCATGGGGGGTTACAGCGGTGAGGGTTGTAGGAGGCTGGATGCGGTGGGGGTGCAGGTGGTGGTGGCGGTGGGAGAGAGGGGGGGGACCGGTGAGAGGGGGAGTGGACGGCTACCGTGAAGAGAGTGGGAGGGGGTGACGGTGAGAAGGGAGCTACGTGCGTATGTGCATGAGGGAGGGGGGGCGATGTAGTGCAGGCGGTCGGAGAGGGGTTTGTGTGTGAGGTGAGTGGTCGCGGAGGGTGGCGTGTGGGTTAGAGGAGAGGTGGAGAGAGGGGATGGGCTCCGCGGCGGCTAGCAGGGGGGTCGCGTGTGAGGTTCGTTCGTGGTGGAGGCGACCGGACGGTTAGCGGGGAGAGGACGAGGGTGGCTGGAGGCGGCGGACGTGGGCGTGGGTAGCAGGGAGGAGGGCGATGGTGGCAGTGGAAAGGGGGTGCCGGTGCAGCGTCGTTGGCGGAGAGGGGCTCGGCGTGGCGGTTGTGCGTGGGGCGTGGGTGCCGCGGTGGCCGGAGACGGTGGCCGGGGCGCGTGGGGGAGAGATGGGAGCGGGGAGTGCTGCAGGGGGTGAGGGAGTGGAAGAGAGGGGGTGGACGGAGGCGTCGGGATTGGCAGTGGGTGTAGGTGGCGACGGGGGAGCAACGGGAGCGGCCGGGGGAGATGCAGAGGGTGAGGGAGAGGGGGTGTGAGGGAGTGGGTGTTCGCGGACGACGTAGGAAGTTCGCTCGCGGCGGTGGTGGTCGACGGTGAGGCGTGTGAGGGGGTGTGAGGGAGTGGGTGTTCGCGGGGCTTCCGCGTTAGCCAGAAAGAGAGGGAGAGTGGCACTGGCGGTGGTGGTCGGTGGTTAGCAGGGGGGTGGTCGGTGCGGCGTTCGACGTGGGGGTGCGGAGTGGACGGAGAGAGGGAGAGAGGGTGACGGAGGTCGACGCGGAGAAGGGTTGGTGGCCGGCGTGTGGCGGGAGCATGTAGAGAGAGAAGAGAGGGAGAGATTGGCAGTGGGGAGGGACGGCGGTGTGGGTCGGACGTGAGGCGTGTGAGGGGGGTCGCCGGAGGTGGGTGGTTCGACGGTGGTGGCAGCAGGTGGGGGTCGATGGTGAGAAGGGTGGTTGCCGGCGGTGGGGGGTCGGACGGGAGGCCGGTGGAGGGTGGTCGACGACGGGTGCGGCGTGTGTGTTAGCAGGGAAGTGTGGGGAGGTTGGGTTGGCTGCCGTGGGTGAGAAAAGGGAGAGAATGAGAGAGAGAGACGACGGGTGACTTCCGTGGGAGAGTTTTAGTGAAAGGGAGAGAGAGATCCGTGAGGATGAGAGAGAGAGAAGAAGAGAGAGAGAGGACCAGTGAGAAATGGGAAAAAATCCGCCTTTCAATAGTGAGGATGGGAACCTTTTATCCTTTGGAAGTGGGGTAGAAATCAAATTAAAGAGAGGACTCAATGGGCCTTTACCTCCCAACATCCCTCATGCATTTAATGTTTTCCCATTTCTTGACAGCTTTGTGGAAAAGCCTCTCTTTGGAAAAACTGACCTCCATGGCTCCAGACATAGAGGAACACTCGAAATATTTGTCCATGGAGACCTCCCAATATAGGTAGTCACTCGGGACATGGAAGCCTTAAAAGTCCATGGCTTCGGGCCTACGGAAGTAGAGGGGATGGTTGCCAAGCCCATGGGTGCTACGCCAGCATTCATATGGCCTAGGCGACTGGGAATCCCTGGGAGACGGTGAACTATAGGACGAGCATGTGACGGAGCTAAATGCAATTTGAATGAGACACCTAATGCAAAATGAAGAACCTAGACCTAATAATATCTGATACGTGGCAGAGATATTGATCCAATGACCCAACTCACGCAAGGAGGCTACCTTCCAAAAAGATGTAACTTATCATTCTGGCAGCGCCTTTTCATATACCAGATAGAGGCATGAGGTACAACACCTTGGACAGATGACCCTAGAATCAAACTCGCTCTGATACCTACCCTAGACTCAACCTGGCTCTGATACCAATTTGATGCGGGATGAGATGCGACTTGATACCAATTTGGATGTGAACCCGGGACTATAGGTGATGACGTAAGTCATTGGACGACGTGACCAGTGATGACACAAACAACTTGGCACCTAAAGAGTTCCAGAAGAGGTGAACATGCCCCCAACAAGAAGTACAAGCTCACAATTGTCCCTTGCGAGGGAAACATGTGGATCTGTGCAGTTGGGAAATCGACAGTGAGTCAAGGGTATTCGGCTCTTTTCACATGCTTGGATCGAGTCACGGGATGGGTCACACTCGCTCTCTCGCAACAGTGATCAAATAATATGTCGAGCTATGATCCTATCACATGCTAGCAGTGGCATACAAACATATACAAGGTAAGCAATGTGACAAAGAGAGGAACAAGAACGTACCTCCACGCTCTGGGCGTGGGGAAGACAATTTCGGTCAAGATTCACAACTCCATGTACAGAAATGTAAATAATTACAGTAATGAATATTATGGACCACTCCGCGCAGGGAGGTAAAGGGCTACAACAGCGACCCAGGAGTATCTATCTCGGGTTGACGGGCAGCAAGCTGGAAGGGCTTTCGGGCCAAAGGTGGGTTGCTCGTCTGACTCGGCACTATTCAAACTCACAGGACAGCAAGCGCGTGCAGCATGTGGGATGGCGGCTTTTGGTCAACTTCTGGCCGCGACGATTGGCTGGGATGTTGGTGGGAGGTCCCTCTTCGATCCCTGAAGTCGGCGGTGGCTGAATGGGAGCCAAAGGACCGATGGGGATTTTAGATCCCAGACTTGTCCCGCAGCCCTATGGCTGGGTAGATCTTTGGGACCCGGCGAAACTAATTGCTGTGCTCAGATCTGGAGGCGGATCGGAACAAAATTGGCACCGTTGAAAAGTAGACTGGAAGAGATATGACATATTTAATTTTTACAACCATCTAGGAATAGGATTGGAAATGAAAAACTCTGTGCTTCTGTGACTTTTCTGGCTCAGATTACAAAACGGACAGGACATATTGGGATCTTCCTAAGAATGACTTTTGACTGAGGGGAAAACGGTGGATCTGGATGATGAAATTAATTTGGGTGAAAGAGGGGGATGTGCACAATTTTTTTGGTAATTTTTTGAGATGGTTAGGGGGTGGGAAAAATAGATGAACAAGTTACTATCACGCAGATCTGCAGAATGACAGATTGCGCGGATGGAGATAAAAATTGAGAAAGCGGGACAAATGGTGGCAGATTGACACGAAATTGAAATTGGGAGTAGGTAACAACAAGGGGGGTGATCTATCAAAATTTGAAGATCATCAGATAACCGGATTGGGAGTACCAACGTTTTCTTTAAGATTCTGTCCTGGCTCTTGAAATCTTGGAAAGTATTAAGCAGTAGTTACTAGATGGTATGCTCTAGAATTACAATACTAAGGCTCCTCCAAAGATGTTGAGCCAAATGATGGGTCGGTTTAGTAGGGAACACTGCAGAGGAAATAAAGACAAAACTAACAGGAAAGTGAGCAGTTAACATTGATTAAATTATGGCTATGCAAAAATGGGAAATGATCAGGACATTACCAAGAAACTGGTTGACGGACTTTAAATGAAAGAAAGTGGATTTTGTGTGTGTGTGTGGTCTGAACAATTCACTCAGCAATAATGGAAAAATGTTCATGCCAGCACTATGGAAATAGAAAGCAGCATTAGATACCATCAGAATAAAATAGCTGCAAAAACTACTTTGTCACAGACAAATATTGAGTTCCATGAGCACCTTTTTTTTTGGATGATTGGGGGAAACCCACCAGTACCACCAACCTCAGCGTGCAGCCACCTTGGACCTATGGACCCTACTGCTTGTACATTGTGGGGTCTGCCGGCTGGGGCAAGGAGCAGGCTTGCTAAAATCCCTGAGTGGTGCTGCCCAGACCTGAGCCAGGGAAGTGTTCCATGAGCACTTTAGTTTTGTGAATTGAAACAAATACACATGCTCTGCAGCCTAATACCAGCCTGGATGAATCAAGGTACCAAAATCTGGCTGAAATGGATGGGAATCGGTCCAATTCTGTTGGACAGTAAATGGCCAGAACAAGCCTTGGAACCGGAACCAGCCAAGACTGCTCCAGTGCCTAAAACCAGTCTTCAAATCCTTAGAGTTGGGAGAGCAGACTTCTGATATTCATTGTTTCAGTTAACAAGATTGCAACTTAAGCAGGTGCCAAATGATACTCAAAGCCTCAATAAATCTCATCCAGACCCCCAACCCTCAACGAAAAGAAAAGAGAAAGAAAACAGAAATAAAGGAGGAGGAAGATCCAGATTTATAGGACCATCAAATTAGTGATACATGATAATGAAGAAATGACAAGGCATAAGGTCTTGGATCTTCAGATGTACTCAGACGTCTGAAGAAACTTCCATAGATAAGAGGAATACAATGAAGCTGAAGGAGCTTCCTCATTCCTTTGGAGACCTGCACTATTACACAACCATTAAGGAGCATTTACGAAGTTTGCCAAGTATAGTTGATAGTGGGCAAGCCTAGAAGTTGTTTAGATAGCAAACCTAACATCAATGAATGAAGTGAGAAATCTCATTTCAACTATAGTCGGTATAAAAGTTATGACCTTCTTCCACTATCATTTTGGAGACCTGCACCACCACTCACCGGGCAATCCTCCAGAGCCTTCTTTAAGTTTGCAAGGTTAGTCAAAAGAGAGCAATCCCAAACTTAGTTGATGGATAGGCTACTATTTTGTTTGGAAAATCCATTAAATATGGAAAAGGAATGGGGATTCACAAGTACAAAACAGTGTGCTCTCCAAAAATCCTCAATACATGAAATACAAATCCCATCATAACAGTGGCATACCTTCTAGCCTCTCGGATTGTGAAAGAAGAAAGTCCCTTGCCCCTCCTCCCTACATAGAAGTCTAGCCCTATCAACCCTATCACAGATGAAGCACACCACTCCCTCTGGGATATTCTCTCTCTACTGAATATGTGATTGTTCATTCTCCCCATATGGCAGATAGCCTGCTCCCCATCTTCACTATATAAGCAACATGTCATCCTGATTCTTTCCATAAACTGGGCTAGATGACAAGTCAGTTACATATTGGAAGCCTTGCATGTGAACTTCTCCACTTAGAGCCCTCACATTCATTGAAATGCCAAGCTGCCAAATCCATGCTAACACTGATGCCAGAGACCTCCATCAGCTATGCATGTACAAGCTGAACTCAATTGTATATCTACCATCAATCTCCATCTCCACCGCTGAGAGTTTAATATTTGGACATCTAAAGACTATCTCCATGCGAAGACAATTCCCCAAGCTGCCCTCTGAAGAAAACATGACAAACTAACCCTCAATTAATGTCATTTCTGTCATTTTTGAGACATTATTACATTTTGGTAATCTACGCCCATGGTAGCAGATGCCATTTGTTAATAGCGCCCCTGTTGTTAGATGCTATTTACTTCGTGTCTTTTTATCTTTTCAGAATGAGCGTCCATTACTGTGGACGCCAATTCTTTTCTGCGGCCTCCATACTGGACGCTATTTACCCAGTTTTATGATTATGTCCTACATTGTTAGCTAAGTCATCTCTACACGTGATTTCTGCCTTGAATTCTAAATTTCATGAATCTACCTTAACATCCTACAATGATCTATTTCCTTTGGAATTCAATTGGCTACTAGAAACTATAGTGAATGTCAAATCATACAACCAATGCCTGTGCATATAGGGCCCAATTTAGTCCTGGGAGGAGCACCCGAAAGTACTTGTGCCCATGAGAGTTAAATAATTACGGTGTGATATTGCACCGGAGTGCATGACTAGCTTGATTAAGACATTGCACATTCTCTCATGCTTGACTTAACTTGCATGGCCCGGAATGGGCCAAGTGCTTGAATAAATAAGTAGCCATTCTTACGTGACATGACTAGATACGTTACATGCTTGGTTTCCTTGTTAAACTTTACATGATATACTTAAAATCTTGCTAGCTCGTTCTTGACAATTATTGCCATTACACTCTCGTTATTTACTTGCTTTCTCTCATGCATAAACATGCCAGTGGCATAATGTATTAATCACTTAATGTTAGTCTGGGTCTAGAGATATAATTTCGACTGAGCATTCGCTCATCAAGTATTTTCTAATATTTTTCAGGTAACTCGGACTCTGACTCGCAACCAGATGGGGATGACCAAGAGTGATGAGCATAGAACCTCCAAGCATCTTGCCAAGTCCCTCCGTGTCTTGTCTTTCCTTTGATGTCATTGTCAGAAGATATCTTTTATTTAATTGAGTTGTGATGTAAGAGGCCTATGTCCTCATGATATTTTTCCTTCAAGTCTTCCCCTGTTAGTAAAGTTTAATCGTTGGATATTAGTATCAGTTAAGGATATTGTCGACATCATGGTCATGTGATTTAGTACTGATGCCATCAGATTAATTGTTAGTGATGTCTTTATTTATTGCGCACTCTATCATGGTCGAAATTCTTATTGCTCTGATTGACATGAATGATATAAACTCGTCGCGCTCTTCGGGTACCTTTCGTGCTCAGGACGTGACATGCAATGTCCTCAGAAGTCAATAATGCAAGCTCCCGAAACATGCGTCTTAGGGTTTGAAAAAAGGTACTAGGATAGAGATCTGTCCTCTTCATCATGTGGAAGTCAGAATGCCTTTTTGTGAGAATAATTTGTCAGATAACAAATTTATAAAAAATCACTTTTCATGGTGTTTTTCATCTTGCAGTCAACCAATAAGAATTCATCTCTGAAAAGTTCCTAGCACATAGATCCATCCTTTTTGTCAAGAGCCAATAAGGAAGCAGATTTGGAAAAGTTCTACAACAAAAGAAGCTTATTTTACCAAGGACCACTTAGATTGCAGATTTTAAGAGGGAAAACTGTGATGTCCCGGACCTTTTCGGATCCTCGTTCTCTGGTCCCAGACCTACTTTCTCAGAGCATTTGGCTCTGTCGTGTCTGGAATTTCATTTCGAACATCTTTCGTGTTCAGATCAGCCTGATCCGGGGTCGTTTCGGGGCCTCGGAGGTATTCCGCGGCTTTTCCCACGCATTTTTCTGATTTTCGACCCAAGTTTTCGGCAAATCCTTCGGTATGCCATTACGGGCGAACGTGGTCGTTCACCCGGGCGTGAGTGGTACCGTTGCGATCGGTGTGTTCTCAGGATCGCGAAAACATGATTTTCTATTTTTTGATATTTTTCTAAATTTTAGGATTTTCTATAAATATTTCATTTCTTTTTTTCATACTTAGTAGGGATCACTCGAACCCTACCACGCGAAACGGGAAAATTGCTACTCTAGGAGCTAAGCGAGTACCTCGGAAGTAAATACCCTGCAACTACAGACACAGGTCTCATAGCGTGAAAACCGACACACACGCCACGGCGAAACAACAGAAACTCACTGGTCAACCTGACCAAAACTCGAAGGTCGAAGCGACTGAGACTAATAGTCTGTCACCCCCCGACTCGACAGGAGTATCTCCTATTAGAAGCACAGTCGGCAGCGTCCCCTGACGTCTTACACCGCACTGCAGGTGTTCGCCTGGCACGACGCCCGTGGCGGAGGCAAGGACACCATACAAGTAACCACAAAGCAAGTGACTAGCTAGGGTCATGCTCGTCAGCGTGTGTCCAACTGTCCCCAACCACGTGTGTACACACAGACCATGTGTCTCAGGTCTGGCCTCTAACTGGTTTTTCCCTCAGCCAGACTCTGGCTACAAGACGTGGGGCCCGATGAAAACCAGTCTAAAAACCGTTCTCAGGGTAGCCTCTCCACCACTCCCAGGTGGGACCACTAAACATGTAAGTTGGCTACGACTAGTGGAGGGTCACTAAAGGAGTGGACTCTCAAGTCAACGAAAAATAACGTCCGAACCCGATGAAGTATAGGGACCGTCCCACGTACCAACACCGTCGCACGGTGACCACAGTCGGAGAAGAAACGGGGCTACGAACCACTCGGTGCAGTCCAGAGCCTGACGGTCCAACATAGGAGCGCCACAGGCTGTGACGGTCTAGCTCTAGGCCGTCACCACAGTCTGACGGCCCAACACAAGTGCATCAGACAATCGGTGCAAAGTCGGCTGTGGCGTGCCAACCCTGGTGCGTCACAGTCTCTGACGCACCCAGCCCAGTGCGTCAGAAGATGAGAAGAAACTAACTGTGACGCACACCGTTCGGGGCACAGCCTCTGACGGAGCACCACTGGTGCGTTAGAATGCGAAAACTGCCTGTGACACACACCCCTCGGGGTGTCACAGTCTCTAACGGCCCTACCCAGGCATGTTAGAAATTGGGAACGCGTCAGCTCTGACGCTCCCCCATAGGGGCATCACAAGTCTTTGACGCCCCACCCTGGGTGCGTCAGAGGCCTTGACCCCCAACGGTCAAAAACCCCAACGGTCGGAAGCCACAACGGTTGGATGCCAACGGTCGGATCGTCACTCTGACTATCCAGCCTAGGCGCGTCACACGCCCTGGCGGTCTATCGTGGGACCGTCAGGCCCACGGACCACCCTATTGACAAAACAGCGCCATGTGACGCACCCACCGTGGGGCGTCACAGGCTGTGACGCACCCAGCCTGGGGCGTCACAAGCTGTGACGGTCTCTAGAGAGACCGTCACACTGTCCAGACGGCGAACAGGCGGGAAACGACCCAAAACACCAACCACGCCCCCATACCTCCATGAGAGAGGGGGAACATAAGGGGGAAGCTCCCCCGGGACCCCTAGCATGCTTCTAAGTCATTAAAATACGAAATCGCGACTTAAATCTGTAGATCGAGCGAACTCTCCCCAATCATGGAAAAATCCTTCCCGGCATGAAAACCCATCTCTCGACCTCGCACCGGGCTAGAAATCACGGGAATGAAATGCGGGGAGTTAGGGAACATCACCCTACCTCGATCTCGCCTCGAGACGCGCTGGATCATTCACGAATCGCGAAGAACGCTTTTAGAACCCTCGTCCCTTCACGATCTTCCACAAGCTTTACGCCGCCATGATCGCCTCGTTGTCGCTGTCGCTGCCACGCTGCCTCCCCGCGTCGTCTGCAGTCGGAGGGGATGCTACCGCAGTTGCCAGTCGAAGAGGAGGAAGAGAGGGGGGGCACTCACGGTGGGGAGAAAGAAGGAAAGAGGAGGAAGTGGAAAAGGTTGAAAAAGAAAAAGGGTTTGGGGTATTTATAAAAAATTTAATTCGGTCGACCGAATCCGGCAAATCAGACCAGTCGAACCCACATTCGGCCTCCTTTTTAAAGGGGTTTGCACCCCATTTCTCTCACTCTCTCACACCCATTCACCCTCATACCCTCTCCTAAAACCCTAGCACACCCATTCTCCCCATTTTTAACCCAAGAAACCCCTCTCTCTTCCATCTGCACAAGATCAGGATCTTCACTGTCTTCCAACGTCGATTTTGTGTAGCGGCCTTAAAGCTTTCCCCTAGGGTTCTAGATTGTGGAGAAGAGTCTTCCACCGCATTTTTGTGTGTCCCCTAGTGTCTATCTACTCCCACGGGAAGAGGTCAGTTCCTTCAAGGGTTTCTACAACAATTTTCAAGGCTAGAATGGCATCTAGAAGAAGCACTCGGCATTCTACCCAAGGGGAGTCAAGTGCCAGACGAGGTGAGGCCCTAGCTTCTCCACCACAGTGAGCAGCCCCACCTCCACAGGCTCCGTTGATATGCCCACAGCCCATTCTCGACCCCCGTCTAGTTGACTTTGGCGAGATGCATGAATTTTTCCCTGATCTAGGTGCTATTTTTGAAGTTCAGGACGGTTGGATTGATTTTATTACAAGGTATACCAAATACTATCCCAACCTTGTACAACAGTTCTATAGGAATTTAACCATGAGAAATGAGCTTCTGTACACTATTGTCAAAGGAGTTCAGATTCCTATCGATTCAGAATTATTTGCGAGGGCCCTAGGAGTTTCAGCTACGGGAGCTGATATAACACTTAAGCATGGTCATGTTCTGGAGACCTTTATGCTTAAGACCTGTAGTGAATACGTGCATGGAGTTATCAATCTGCTCATACTGAATTCCAACTACTTTCCTTCACTATAGCGTATTTTGCACCGCATGTTTGCCACCCTTATCTATCCTAAGGGTGGAAGTTGAAATGAAGTCCCTAAAGTGCACAGGTTTCTGTTTTATCATGTGATAAATGGAGTGACTATTATTGGGTCTGGGGCAACGACAATCAAGAGGGGGGGGTGAATTGATTGGCCCTCTAAAAAATTAATTCCAAACAATTTAGGCCACTTTTCAAGTTCAATAAATAGATAAGCGATTAACTCTTAAATGACTTGACAAATAAAGAACAAGATGTAGCAAATTGGATTACACTCTCACAGCTCACTCGCGTGTGATTAGAATTGATGTGAGTGTGTGTGTAGGAAAATTTGTGCCGATGCCTTGAATAGAGAATAACTAAAATATGAAGAAGCAAACTACAAACAAACAATAACGCACGGTGATTTTAGGTGGTTCGGCCAAACACTTTTGTGCGCCTACGTCCACCCCCCACCGAACACGGTGAGGATTCCACTATCTTGTAAAGACCCTTACAAGATAACACACACACGGAGCGATGCTCCAACACACATGTAGGTAAAATTGCACACACATGGGAGTCAACTCCCAAACATACACAGGGAATAATCCCCAACCATACACGCGGAGTTCCTCCACCCAACACGACGTACACGCGTCAATACGCACAATCAGAGATCAAATCTTCAAACACCCACACAAAATATCCTTCTAGAAATTTATGAAATGAAGACAAATGGATACAATGAAACCCAAACAAACTCTAAAGACTAAAATGAAGAAGATATAGCATGTATAGAGCTCCCCCTTCTTCGATTCTTCCGGTTCTTCTTGACCCATTGTCGGATGATCATGAAACTGTTATCATCTTGCTCCCCTCCTCGAGCCGCTCCTTTTTCTCTTCTATCACAAGCTCCAAAAACCCCTTGATGTAGATTAAATGCTCCTCTCTTGAGCACCTCCTTGCATTCTCCCCTTTCTTCTCCTACAAGATAGAAAACATAAGCATTAGGGCTCTTCTTCTTACAAATTCGTAGCTCACAATGATATATATAGAAGATGACCAAATGACCCATATAACCCTCCTAAAACATCAAACTTGACCCCTGCCTTTAGCAATTCATAGAACAGATGGCACCTCTGAGAATGTTGGGATATGAATCTTCTAATGAATTGTAATCGTCCAATCAGTCCTCAAAGTTCCGTGATATGCTTAGGCGGAGGCATGTCCATGACGGCCTTTACTTTATTAGGATCAATCTGGATCCCCCATTTGCTCACTATAAAGCTTAGCAATTTCCCTGAAGAAACTCCGAAGACACACTTCTTCGGATTCATTTTAAGCTTGTACTCCCTAGCTCTCTGCAGCACCTTAGCCAGAATAGCGGGGTGTTCTTCCTTTGTTCTTGACTTCACCATAACATCATCCACGTAAGCTTCCATGTAAACATGCATCATACCGTGGAATATGGCCATCATCACCCTTTGATAGGTGGCACCTACGTTCTTTAGATCGAACGGCATAACCACATAACAATATGTGTCCCAGGGCACAGTGAAGGAGGTTTTCTCTTGATCCTCGGGAGCAAGACGGATCTGGTTATAACCCGAGTAACCATCCATGAATGATAGGGCTTCATACCTAATGCTATTATCTACCAAAACATCTATGTGAGGTAGCAGGAAGTCATCCTTAGGACATGCTTTGTTTAAATCCCTGAAATCTATGCAAATATACACTTTTCCATCCTTCTTGATGACAGGGACGATATTCGCCACCCACTGGGGATATAAGACAACTCTAATAAATCTGGTCTTATATACCTTATCGACCTCTTCCTTTATCCTCAAGGTCATGTGGGGGTGAAATCTTCTTGATCTTTGTTTAACGGGTGTTGTCCTTGGTTTAAGCACTATTCTGTGTTCTACCTAGGAGGGGTCAAGACCTGGCATGTCCTCGTAAGATCAAGCGAAAGAGTCGCTATACTCCCTTAAGACCTTGATTAAATATGCTTCAACTTCTGGAGGGAGATTAACGGCAATGATGATGGGCCTGGGGTCTTCTTCAGTTCCCAGATTTATTTCTTTCGTAGGTTCATCCACTGCTGAAGATGGCTCATTCAATCTCTTCAAGCCTTGAGCATATAGGTCGACAGTGTCATCTACGTCGCTGTCCTCATAATCGACCGGGTCCTTTTCATCCATGACCTCATAGACACCTAATCCGTCATCACTCTACACCCCGTCTGATTCCTCATCATCTTCTATCATGATTGCCGTGGCTATGAATTCTAGACATTTCAAAAGAGAACGAGATTGCTGAGCTAGATCCTGTAAGAACCTATCAGGAACGAATTTAGAATGATGTGCTAGCAGGCGCGGCTTAGGCGGGGATGGGCTAGACGACCTAGAACAAGACCCTACTTCTCTAGACCTAGACCTTGCTTCCCTAGACTCGATGGACCCTATATCTAACCTAGGAGAAAGAAAGCCTACTGGGAGGGAGGCAGCAGGAGCCTCATGCCCCTGGGAGGAGGATGGATCAAAGATAAGGTAATCTTCCACTGAAATCTCTATTTCAAATTTGACATTTTTTTTTGGAGATCCGTGGAGATCATGCAACAAGATAAAGAGGAGGGAGGAGGAGGAGGAAGTGCCCAGGGGCAGAGAGATGGAAAGATCACATCAAAGAAAGGATCGAAGGATTGGAACCACATATTGGATAGATCGGTAGGTGAATCAGGCGACCATCTGGATGTTAGATCAATTGGCGGGCAGCACCCGCATGGACAATTAACAATCAAGAATTCAATTGGACTCTCATGCCAAAAGGGAGATTGAAATATGGATGGATCAATAAGAAGAGGTGGTGAATGGGGAATAAAGCTGAGTTGTTGAATGAGAGATTTTATACGGGAAGGAAGCCAAGTAAAGAGAGTAGGTGAGCTCGCCCTTTCCCGTGGACGGTCAGCTGGCTTCTTCGGCTTCCATTGCATAAGCCGGACCTCTTGATTTTTCTGGCAGCAATCTCCTTCATAAAACAACCTGGGCGGCCATTATGATTTGAAGGGAGAAAACTCTTCAAAGAGAAAGAGAAAGAGAGCCACTCAAGTTCGAAGAGAGAAGAGTTTCTAACCATAGCCAGTTGATTTCTAGTGAGGATTGCTTCAATTGAAGCTACAACTCAATTTGATTTTTCAATTTTCTATAGCAATCACTTGTATTTTCATTTTTGTCTTTCTCAATTCAGTTCGAAGTCTTTTGTATCTGTTCCTTCTGAGACTTTAGAAGAATGGAGATCTTGTTCTCTGGGTTTCCCTCTGTGTCATCAGAGGAAGGGAGAAGTTAGTTCTCTGAGGTTCCTTCTGAGAATTCAGAAGAAGGGAGGATCACACCTCCAGTCACTGCATTAGGCAGTGAGTTCGAATATTGTCGAAAGTAGGATCGAAAGTTAAGGGATTTGTTTCCCATGTTTTTAAGCTGTGGAGTCAGCCTTTGTTGTAGACTGAGTCTGCATTTGTTTTGCCTTGTACAAGGAAGCCTCACTCAAATCGAGTGAGGGGTGGATGCAGATTGTTGGTCGCAATCGAACCACCTAAAAATCTTCTCATCTGATCTGTGGTTTACTTCTCTTGCTATCTATCACCATATGCAACAACTAAGTGGTATATCAAAAGATGTAGTCGGAAAGATAGGTTAAGCCTATCTAGATCGTTGCCCCTTGCGTGAGGAGATCCTTGGATCAACCCTCCACCACGTACTAATCTTAGTTGTTGGTTGTATGCTGGTTTGCAGTGTGGTGTGCATAACTTGTTGACAGCTGTGATTGCGCGTACCTAATTCACTTCATTATTTTCTACACATCAGCTTGTTGCTCATTAGTCTGATCAGGTTCTTGTGCGTAAATTGCTCCATCATTTGGCCCTAAATCATAGTTTAGTACTTGAGTTTTCAAATTTGTTCATTTGGTTGGTAGATCTATTCATCCCCCCCTTCTAGATCTATCTCCATTTCTATCAATTGGTATCAGAGCATATTTCCCCTGATGTGGTCCCATGACCACGGAAGAGATGAAAATGGCAATGTTCACAGCTATCTAGCTGAAGGACACTCTATTAATCGACCGCCATTCTTTGACAGATCTAACTACCTTTACTGAAAAAATAGGATGAAGGTTTTTTTGCGAGCCCAAAGCCATGAAATATGGAGAGTAGTCAAACATGGTCCATTTTAGCTACCAGAGGATGAAAACGGATGGATAAGGGAGCAAATTTGACTGTCCACAGTCAATGGTAATGCCATGAACGTGATGCAATGCGCAATGCATCCAAATGAGTACTCAAGAGTGTCAGCCTGCAGATCTGCCAAACAAATGTGGGATACGCTAGAATTGATTTATAAAGGAACATCCTAGGTAAGAGCATCCAAGGTGAATATGCTTGTCTCTGATTTTGAATTGTTTAAAATGAAGTCCGAAGAGACCATTAGCGATTTTTTTTTCAGATTCTCACCACTCACTAATAATCTGAAGGCCTTAGGCAAAGATTACACTGATAGTAAGCTTGTTAGGAAAATACTCAGGTCCCTTCCCCCTTCTTGGCATACTAAGGCAACTGTGATCGAAGACTCCAAAGACTTGTCCACTTTGACAGTGGATGAATTGATTGGTTTGCTAATGACTTATGAAGTCAACTTCAAGAAGAACGTAGAGGAGCAAAGGAATAGTAAGTCAGTAGCTCTCAAAGTGTCAGATGCAGAGAGTAGTGAAGACTATGAAAATCTTTCAAATCTAGATGATGCTTAATAGGCCCTACTGACTAGACAGTTCCAAAGGTTCCTGAGAACCAGAGGTAA
This sequence comes from Amorphophallus titanum, assembly GCA_024336825.1. NCBI lineage: Eukaryota > Viridiplantae > Streptophyta > Magnoliopsida > Alismatales > Araceae > Amorphophallus > Amorphophallus titanum. Next base: position 4,762,054 of record JANBPO010002057.1, read on the forward strand.
GACCTTCAGGAAAAGAAGGCTGTAGCAGATAGGTAAGAGTTCAAACTCTAAATTTGACAGGAACAAAAATTCTGACAAGTTATCTATTATTAGTGTAAAAAGGTAGGTCACATGAAGGGAGATTGTCCCAAATTAATGAGGAAGAACTTCATAATCTTCCACTGAAATGACAGTTTCAAATTTGACTAGGGGAGCTTCTTCAGTCCCGAGTACAACGTGAAGTAGTCGACAGAAGAAAGCAGGGAGGAGAAACATAAAACTGAACAGAGGAGAATGGCATCCGAAGGAAAAGGGACAAGATCAAAAAGGAGCGACCGCTCCCTTTCCCTCTCATCCCCTCCTTCTACATTGGACTCTCCCTCTCCCACTCTACCTCCTTTTCTTACTCTCTCTTTTTCTCTGGCTTCTTCTTCTTCTCCGGAGCTCCCCCTAAACTTCTCGTGCTTGGATGGACGGAGCCCTTCCTCTTCCTTTTCTCTCTGTGTCTTTCTATGCATGTCCCTGCTCTTCATCGAAGCGAGGGGGGTTTTATACCCTTGCTGGCGGTGACGTTTGATGACGGTCGACTGTAGATGCCTAATTTCGGACATCCCTCGGATCCCCAATGGACCTTCGTGTAAATGACGTTAATTGTGGTACTTGGTTTATCGATATTTTGAGTTTAAAGCCCAGCCCGTAACCTTAAAGCTATTGAGCCTCATCCACTTAGGGGCCCAAGAAGCATGGTTTGGGCGGCCAAAGACTTGGCCGCCCCCAGTCCTGGGCGACTAGGGCGATGGCCACCCTGGTCTGCTAGGTGGCCAGAGTCCTGGCCGCCCTCCCTTCAAGGAGGCCAGGGCGATGGCGGCCTTCTGTTGCTGGGTAACCAAAGGCTTGGCCGCCCTCCCCTGTTTACCCGGTCAGAGAACGTGGCCCCCCGTTCTGCATGATTTTCCCCACGACTTGCAACTCCCAGCCCAGGGAACAAAATGGAGGATCTCCCTAGTGAGAAGGGGTATTTTTCACTTTTTTGTTTTTTTTGGGTTGTAGGAGGCGATCGGGGGAACATCGAAGCGGAGGGAGCTCTTCCCGGAGGGTGAGAGGAGTCATTGTCTTCCTCTTTCCTCTCTGCGCTGGTTTGAACCCCTATCCCTCATTTCCTACTTGTGTCACGACTTCTAGGTAAGTACGTAGCATTGCATGTAGTGATCCCTTAGCTCCTAATCTCAGAGGTTTCTTCCCAAAACAAAGAGAAGGTGGGTGGTCGAAAGTCTCGGCCATCCTTCCTTCCCACCACCCCTAGGTAAACTCGCCACCATCATTTCCATATTATTGATTCCATTAGAGTAGATACTACATGCCTTTCCTTACTAATGGCTTATTGTTTCTTTTCCTTTTGAGCTACGTTGCAGGACTTCGGCGTAAGGGACATTGCAGGGCTCCTTGCCCTTGGTCGGCCGAGGATGAGGAAGAGAGAACCCACCATCTCCCTATTTGGATCATCTCCCCGTGATCATCACCCCTGTGAGGTTCAGGTAAACACCTCTGGTGATCACGTTCTAACATTTATTTTGTTCCTCTGTAGGTATTCAGGAGACGCTTCCCATTGGCACTACATCCATACATTCCACCACAACCTCGCCGATCCCAGGTGCCTACACCTACGAGCCAGGGATTCCCACTAGGATGTCGGGTGGGTTGTACCACTAAAACTTGAACCCACCTACTCGATCAAATCGCGTGTTTCTATAGCCTAAAATCGGGACTGTTTTGTTTATTGCGGCCCTTCTAGGACCGCTACTATATCTTAGTGGCCACAGTGTGACCGTCTCTCTGATTTTGTCCAGGCCTGTGTGCCAGGTTTGTCGATCGATTTCCTTTGATTTCTAGTGGACCTAGCTCTATGAAAGTCGACCTAAAGCCCCTTTGTATGAACTGGGATGTGTGGGCTGGACTCGGATTCAGTTCCACCATGTCTCAGGCTGACCTAGGGCCCAGGAGGTCGACTGCTTAAATATTGCTTGGCCCAACTCTGTTGCGGCCACCTTTTGACTGCAATTTGGTTAAAGCATCCCAATGAGGTCCGTTTATGTTCTTTAGCGGCCCTTTTGGCGACCATTTTTCTCCATGGCATGGATCCACAAGTGTTCCCTCCTATCTTAAGGCCTATAGCTTTGAGGTACCCAACAAACTATGCTATGACAGCGGGCTTTGAGATGCCGGAGTAACTGTGGGGTTTGACCATTCGAAAATGGCTCTGGAGCAGCCATAGCTTATCATTGATTATGAGCTACCCGAAGACGAAGACATTCCTATGCTGGAGCAAGGGAACACCTCAAAAGAAGCTATAGCCATTTCCACTACTTTAGCGCTTGCCATCGAAGCGGCGCTAGTAGAGGCTGGTCGAGCCGAAGAGAGTAAGCAACCACCTCCTGCTCCTGATGCTCAAGCTATAACGCCTTTGCCTGAGGTGGGGAGAGAGATCATTATCATCGATTCTCCCTCAGTCGCACCATTTGAAGGATCTGATCATGGTGTGGGTGCAATGTCGGTCCTGCCATCATCGTCCTCGGGGCCGAGCGAGGATATATGGGCCACTATTGACAACCAAGTAGAATTCCATCTCCTTGCTATGCCATCACTCTGTCTACAATCCTTGAACAAGTGGGTATGGTAGAATCTGGAGATGTTGAGGCAGACCATACTAACCTGTCGCCACTTGTCCTATGTACAATTGCGGGGGCTGGTAAAACACATCTCCGGTACACTCCAAGCTTTTGAATGCCCCAGGGAGGACTGGACGTAGCGCATGATTTCTTGTTGAAATATGTAAATCGAAGGGAGTTCATTGGTCATGGCCTAGCGGACCAGCTGACGGCCTTAAAATTCGAGCGGGCTGAATGTCAAGCTGCCCTCCAGTCACTAAGAGAGACCGCTTGACAAATGCTGGATGCTACTAACGCTGCTACCAAACGCGACACCTCTCTAAAGAATCGAATATTCGAATTATGAGTTGAACTCACCCGGATTGAAGCAGAACTAGAGCTAACTAAACAACTAAAGGTCCAGAACATCGAGGAGGCCAAGCTAGCAAAAGGGCAGGCTGCATCCATCGAGGAGAAGATAATGAAGCTACAGGCCGAGGAGTCTTGTCTATAGGAGCTGATCCGCTACCCTTCTTTGAGGATTTTGGAGTTCAAGGACATCTACCACCGTCTGACCTAGTAGTTGATTAGTTGTTCTGGTCCCTTTGTTTCCCTTTTCCCTTTTCTTTTGCATACTTCATGTATGTCGGGGGGATGCCCCGCGATACCATGTATTCCTCTTTTTGTGCAATAAGGTTTCTACAATTTCTGCATTGCACATTTGCTATTGAGTCACAGCTCTTTCTTCTTCTTCCTTCTTCCTCTTTGCAAATCTAGATAGTGGTGTGTTGCTAATCCATCAAGCCCGGGGCATATTAGTTGCTAGGGCAGGAGAGCGTTCACGCCTTTAGGGAAGGTATGAGGGGTTTGCTCTACTATGGCGCAAACTTTTCCCGAGGACAAGATTTTATTAGCATGGATAGGAAATGTCATCGACTGAACGTTGAAGGATAAGGGGAGTTTATTTGTCGGCAAGTCCGAAGGGTTGAGTCAATAATTTGTCCATAGATCTTGCTGATGATGATGAGATTTGAAAATGACATACTCGTCAGCGTGATTAAACACTGAAGCAAAAGAAAGGGGTTTATTTCTTGACGGGGACGAAGGGTCCGAGTCAATGTTTCGTTCATTGATCTTGCCGATGGTGACAAAGATCGAAGGTAGGCTTGTTCATCGGCATGCGTTAAATGCCGAAGCAAAGGAGTTTGCTTATCGACAGGGACAGAAGGTCTGGGTCGATGGCTTGTCCATCGATTTCACTGATGGTGACAAAATCAATGATAGGTTGGTTCATCAACATGGGTTAAATGCCAAAGCAAAGGAGTTTGTTTATCGACTGGGACGAAAGGTCTGGGTCGACAGCGTGTTCATCAATTTCGCCGATGGTGATGAAAATTGACAGTAATCTTGTTCATCGGCATTGGTTAAATGCCAAGTAAATAACTCCTAGAATCCTACACCAAATTGACCCCCATTTGTTTCTACCTCTTGTCCTTTGAATTATCTCGAGTTTGATCTATAGAACTCAAATTTTCATTGATCTATAGATTATCTCGAGTTTGATCTACTTCAGGTGTGTCGATGTACTTTGTTGGGTGTGTCGATGTACCTCACATTTTGTGCGACTTGGACTAAGAGCCGAACCGCTATCCATCGACGTAACTGAAAGGGTGTGTCGACGCACCTCGTGACCTACACAGCCTGCTGCAAGCTGGAATGTGAGCTGAACCAGTATGCATTGACGCAGCTGGAAGGGTGTGTCGATGCACTCTTGTAAGATGCTCCTGAAGTAGCTTCTGGATTTTGTCCTGTGTCGACACACTGAGAAAATTGTGTTGACGCAGCTGAAGAGAGTTTCTCGTATAACGGCTATTGGATTTGAAGATGTGTCGACGCATTGTCAGACTTATGTCGACGTAGTGTTGAAGTCTGCTCTGGCTATTCTACTTCTTGTAGGCATGTAGGTCGATGCACTTAAGAGGAATGAGAGGATGGAGTCGACACAGCTTGAAAAGAATTCCTAGTATGACTTGTATTGGAATTAAAGGTGTGTTGACGCATTGAAGGTCTTGTGTCGACGTAGCTAGTTGTTCGCTGTGGCTGTTCTGCTACTTGTAAGCAAGTAGGTTGACTCACCTGAGAGGTAGGTCAACAGACTCTGAACACTTAGTCAATTTCTTCACATTCAGCCACTCATAAAAGTTGTTTTAGATTTTCTCAAATTGGCTTGCTAATAACTTATAGTTAGACATCATCAAAACACAATGCACATAACATTCTCTCCCTTTTTGATGATGGTAACTATGAGTCATTGTGTCCACATTTTTGTTATTTTTAATACCAGGACAATGAACCAAAATTTAAATTTATGAAGGGATCATCATCAAGATTTTCATCAGATCATCAAGATATGCATCGCGGACAAATTGACTGACTGCAGACAGATTACTCATGGATAGACTGATTTCCTACAAAACAAATTATGACTCATCAGACTTCTCACCCTTTGACATCATCGAAACACTAGGAGGAATCTGTAGTGTGATGTGGGGAAGCAGAGAGGAATCATTGCACTGGGGGTTTCAATAGACAGAAGTTGGAGTTAAGTGAAGGGATTCATCTCATTATTATTCCAGATTGACACTGAGCATTGCATGGTTTCACATTATTGATTGAAGGGTTTAAGGGAAATAACTTCAGAGGTTTTAGAAGCCAAGAGGGCAACCAGAACGTCTACACACAAGATTACTAGAACAAAAGCATATTTGCATACCAAAGTCCTTGATATTCATCTTTCAGTCTTTCTTATTAAGATCCAGTGACCTTTTAGGATTGACTGCCATTTGTATTGAAACCAAACAATTTAATGCAGTGGAAGTTTATCCATTCAAGCACCTCTGGTTTCCAGAACAAAGCATAAAACAACATCATTTTGTAAGATGATAGTCAAGTTCAACTGACACCTTTTTACGTGAGGAATCACATTAGTTAGATGCAATATTCCCCAGTTACTTAGTACAGTTAACCATTCTGCCTCATTTAGACCAGAGATACCTTGCCACATCATGCCTTAACCCTTATCACTTCATTAGTGAAGGGTTATAGTTTCTCGGCAGACTAAAGGCATTGCTCTATTAATTATTTTAATTTTGTTGAAAACAGATAAGAGTTAGTCAAGACATTACCTTTTGACGCGAACCACCTCACGTCTCAAGTGAAGTGCATCTGGTTACTCAGTAATCCCTAACCATTGCTCTGCAATGAGTGCTTTGGAGAAGTCTCAATAAGGATGGTTCTTTGAACACAATACTCAATGAAACTTCATCAACCAAAATTGTTACTGAATATGCATAAGCAAACTTAGGGACAATAGAATGTAGTACATTTCATGCATTGGAATTAGACCTTAATTGCGTATGAAGCTCGCTCTTGATCAATAATACATAGCACGTGATAGAAAATATGTTCGGGATTTTGTTATCATCAAAATCACATAGAGAAACACAACACTTCTGGCATCCAACCCAGCATCTAAAGATTCTACTCTGAATTGGCTTTCCAACAAGTGGTCGTGCACCCTCATCCGAGGTCAGAGTTGGGCAGGAGGCCCATTTCTATTAGGCTGCGCAGATCTACTCTAGTTGGAGGCAGAGACAAGTTGCAGAAGCTCCCACAGACACTCTTCTGAGTTTCCCGGTGTTCCCTTCGGCCGACGTGATCCTCCTCTAGTCCTCTTTCAGCTCCAAGAAGAAGGAGGTCATTCGGATATTGGAGCACCCCGTTCTGGCCGTCGTCCCCGGTGTGTGCAGACTGCTCACCTATATTTAGGAAGCTATGTACCAGCCAGATTACAGAAGCCATCTCCTCCCCAACCGGTGGCCCTAGATCCCCACCTTTGCTGGAGGCCGACCTTGGTCTCCCCTCTTCACAACGGCAGTGGTTTGAGCTTCATTCGGTGATGAGGCTAAGAGGACCAACCCCGACAAGCCTCCCATGTCCAGCTGGCAACCCTGACTCCACAACCTCACTAGAACGGACGGTTCTGGAACCTCTCCCAGCAGTATGAGGCCATTCCAATTTTGGAGCATCCTTTAGACACCCCTCTTTCTGTCAAGGCTGGCCCTGACTCCATTTGTCTCCAGATCAGAGAGTTACAGTGTCGGTAAGTCGGTACTGCTTTCCTATTCTCACATTCTGCTGTACCCAGACGGCGACCAGAAGGGCCCATTCTGTCATATGGGTGGGCTTCGAGGTGAAACTCAGTGTAGCCAAGTTTAGGTCATCCCTCTTTCCAACGGAGCCAATCCCAGTACATTTTGACATCCCAGCCAGGAGTTACGCCCCGAGCAAGAACTCTCTGGCCTGTAGAAAATGACAGCGACGCAGTCTCGCGAGAGCGATCACTTAGGACACCACCGACCCCCAAACGTGCTGGATCTTCCTTCTAGAGTTTCACAAGACGAGCAGCTTTCCAGAGGCGCTGGCCTCACCTTCATCAGACATCCGGGCAGGAAGTTTCATCTTCGACAAGTTGCTGGGACCTGAGCAGACCACCTACGCTGGTGACTGTGCAGATCGGTATTCTGACCACCTCTGTAATGCCGTCGAACCCCCTCCCCGCCTGGCCGGCTGATCGCCCCTCCCTGTGTGGAGGTATAATTTGGTTCTAACTCTTTCTCCCCACCCCTGAGTCAACCCTTCTGTGTGAGGCGTAATTTTGTATTAAAATTATCACAGGTCAAGTGGCATCGGCGCAGCGTGCAGGTTGTTTTCCCACACTTCCCCACTCGCCTTCGTCTCTGATCAAAATCAGTGTCTTCACACCGATCAGGTGAGCATCTGGTCCCCCTTGCTGGTTGACTTTTGCTTGTTTAGTATCGCATCTTAATGCCCATCGAACGGTGAGGTGAGTGCCCGCCCCATATTCCACCATTTGTGAGCCCACCGCAGAGTAAGTTGAGAGATCCACCACATAACTCACGCCCTCAGCGTGCTGGCCGACCACGATTCGAAGGAATCCCAGCCCCTCCAGGGGTCAGTTCGGGCATAACCAAGCCCTCGGAATAGCAAGGTTCTGCCCTGGACCCTCACCACCATCCCGAGATGCCTTTGGGAAAGAGTGTGCACCACTTGAGCGAACCCGACGAAATCGAATCTGTTGTCTTGCATATGTGCTTGCGGGTCTAGGTCCGAGGATCATTCGGTCATCCCATTGCACCCCTAGGTTGTCTCACATCAGTATTAATGTCAAATTTCAGGGATTATATGTGAAAAACCAGCTATCTCAATAAGGGTGAATAAAAGAATTACCTCAAGAAATAAAATTATTTTAGTGAAATAAAATCTCTGAGATTCTCCAGATCTTTCCTTTTTGTTGTTGTCAAAGGGGGAGAAAATTTGTGAGTCATTATTTATGAGTCATTGACTACTGTTCGCTCACTTGTGTTGCTTAGTGTTGCATATGACTCATAGTATTGCCAACATCAAAAATGGGGAGATTGTTTTGTCCCTATGTTTTGATGATAGCAAACACCATGAGTCAATATCTATTTGCTATTTGATGCATGATGCACACTATGAAGACATAAAGTCAATGCATTTGCATAAATCCTATGTGCCTAACATTTCATCAAACATGTTGACTAGGCCATGTAAAACTCGGTGCACATTTTAGTTAAAAATGCATCTCAATGTCCGAGCATTCACTGCTCATCTCTGTGCACATTAGGTTAATCTGCTCTCCTAGCTCGTGCATGCTTGTTAATATGCACTTGAAGGTCTGTGCATACCCCTTTTCAGTGTCTTATAAGTCCATGCACATTTTCGTAAGGTCCGTGCAAGTTTTTGCCTTTGGCAAAACATGCACGATGCATTATTGTCTTGTGTCAAACAAGGTCCGTGCTAGTTACACATTGCGAGTGAAGTTTGTGCAAGTTTTGAACTCAGTGCAAACATTTACTTTTTGATTTGTGCATTCGAAGTCAGTGTATTTGAAGTCTGTGCAAGGTCTGTCTCGTGCATACTCAAGTCCGAGCATGTTTTTCCTCTCAGCATATCATAGGGTCCGTGCATGTTTTCCTTTCAGTGTATCATAAGGTCTGTGCAATACAAGGTTGCATTTGTCTCTTCAGCATTCGTGCATGTTTTTACTGCTTGCATTGTCAAGACAATACATACAAGGACGACGCATTTCATAGTCTATGCAAATTGTGTTGCTGCACGTAGGTAAGGTTTGTGCATGTTTGTGTCAATGGTCACAATGTCCGTGCACATTTGGTCTGTGCATAGTTGGTCCGTGCATGTCAAGTCTGTGCATTTCTGCATACACCAAGAATAAGGTCCGTGCAGAGTCAGAAGTAAAGGTTAAAGTCTGTGCACTTCACGTCTTAGAGTCTGTGTATTTGTCATTCTCTGAAAGGTGACGTCCATGCATACTCAGGCGATGGCATATATGGTCTGTGCATATCCCTGAACCAAGTCCATGCATACTTCCTCAGTGCACACTAAAGGTCTAAGAACATCTTACATCTTGCATGGCCAAGTTCGTGCAGCTCACGACAGTACAACAAAGCAAGTCCGTGCATGTTTCATTTCTGCAAATGCAAGGTCTGTGCAAATGTTCATATACGCACTATGAAGTCTGTGCATTTATCATACTTGGCTGAAATCCATTTATGCACAGTAAATCTCATATCAATAGGTCAACATACATTAGCCATCCATTCATGGCTACAATATGTTTGACAAAATACCTTCGACTCTTTTGGTAGGAACTTAAGTTCGCAAAAGGACAAGTCAAGTCTTAAATAGACAAGTGATCCAAGGAAGTAGTCTATAGGAACGTGACCTAAGAAGGAGTCACATCTGGAGAGTTTGCCACGTGGACTCCAGTGGTGCTTCAACGAGATATTATTTTGGAAAAGAATTTGGTGGGAGTGTTCCCTCCATACACTCTCTGGGAAAATCTTGTAGGGACCACAGGACCAAAGCTGGAATCCTTCCAAGTGGAGCTATTTGATGGGGGAAGCATCATCATCTTCACCAGAATTACCTCCGGCGTCCCTGTTCTATATAAAGACCGCTTCATCCTCTGATGAGGTAGTAGATGCCAAAGTTGTGGAGAGAAGAAGAAGAAGGAGAAGAAAAGAGAAGAGAGAGAGCTAGTGTGCGATTAGAAAAGAAGAAGAAAAGAGAAGAAGAGAGGATTGAGTGAAGAGAAAGAGAAGGAGAGTGATCGAGAATGAAGTAGCCTGTGTTAAGCTATCTGTCAGTTTCTGGATCAGATCTAGACCTATCTGCTCCTGCGAGAGCTACATTCGTTTCCATTTTCTGTTTGTTCTATTTTTCTTTTGTTGTTTACCTTTTCTATTGTGTTCTTCCGATTCTCTGGTCTGAGGTCAGATTCCTCGCGTGGATTTAGGAGAAGGGAGACTTGGTATTTTCGATTGCAAGTGACTGGGTGTCACTTGTGGTTTCCCTCTGGGTTTCAGAGGAAGGGAGACTTGGTGTTTCCGATTTGTAAGTGACTGGGTGTCACTTGTGGTTTCCCTCTGGGTTTTAGAGGAAGAGAGACTTGGTGTTTCCAGTTTGCAAGTGACTGGGTGTCACTTGTGGTTTTCCTCTGGGTTTTAGAGGAAGGGAGACTTGGTGTTTCCGATTTACAAGTGACTGGGTGTCAGTTGTGGTTTCCCTCTGGGTTTCAGAGGAAGGGAGACTTGGTGTTTCTGGTTGCAAGTGACAGGTAGTCACTTGTGGGTTCCCTTTGGTTTGGAGGAAGAGAGACTTCGGTCTCTGACTGCTAGTGACTGGGTGTCACTAGTGGTTCCCCTCCGGGTTGGAGGATGAGAGGAGAGTGTTCCTCTGGGTCAAGCTATAAGGCAACGGTTGTTGCAGACTGAGTCTGCTTCTTACTTTGGCAAGGGAAGCGTCACTCCGATTTGGAGTGAGGGGTGGATGTAGGTGGACTGTAGGTTTCATGCCCTTATCTGGAATGGTCATGAAGGGGATCTATTCAGAAAGGATGGCGTTGAGAGTTTCCACCAATGCGATAATCTTAATTTTGATCACCCTACCATTGTAAGGAAATTTGAAGCACTGATGGGCTGTTGATGGAATCCCAAGGGTCTGCTCAATCCATGGCCGTCCTAAGATGGCCTTATATGCAGGGTCGACATCAAGGACAAAGAAGTCGGATGTCATGACAACCGGACCTAAGCCGAGCCTTAGGGTCACCTTGCCTCTTGGACACCGCTTTGAATTATCGTATGCTGAAATCGTGGTGCACACTTCTTCTAAGTTCTCTTCTTGGAGGCCAAACTTTTGAATGGTCTTCATGAGACACACATTGATTGAAGCTCCCGTGACCATTGAGAGAGACTGTAAGGCACAACGGGAGTGACCTGCTTTCTGGTGGAGCGGGGTCCTTATCGGAGAATGAAATAGATGGTCCACATGTGAGGGTCATGATGGCATCGGTCATACCACTCGCCGGAAGGTCTTCATTGGCCATGATCTGTTGTGGGGAGATTGTGTGGAATGATGTGTCTCATGTTGTGTCTCCCTTGATTTAATTCTCTGAATTTAATCTCTTATTAAATTTTGATGATTTGGCAACAATACATTTTTTCTTCACCTCTTGGATATTAGTAATAGTGATATTCTGAATCCATTTTTATTACGACAACACTGTTAGTATTTTATAGCTTCATGTGCATGCATTTCATACTAAGGTCGATGCATGATAGACTTTGTTCATAATAAGGTCGATGCATGTTTACTGTATTAGGTATGAAGGTCGATGTATGCTGCATAGTGAGGCAGAGGCAAGTCGGTGCACATTTATGTTCTATGCATAAAGGTTGATGCACATCTTCCTTAGTCTCACTAAGGTCGATGCACATCTTCCTTTAAGGTCAGTGCACATTTGCCCTGATCGTAACAAGGTCAGAGTACATTGTGTTTGATAATGCATTAGGTCTACGAACATACTAGTCTATGCATACTTAAGATCTGTGCACATTTGCATATAGCGTGTAAGGTCGATGCACATATGTCAGCGATAGCATGTAAGGTCGATGCACATATGTTAGTGAGAGCATGTAAGGTCGAAGCATATTGTGCATCTTGCCTTCTATAGTCTGTGTACATTTGCATCCTACATATCATGGTCAGAGCACATGTCATTATTGTATGCAAAGATCGATGCACTTAACATGCTTTACAAGGTCCATGCACGTACAACATTTAGAGTCTGAGCACATTTTTGGTCTGTGCATATCCATAGCATAGGTCTGTGCACATGTATCAAGTAAGTCTGTGCACATGCATTATCTTGTGTTTCAAGGTCTGTGCATCCTAAGTTTAATCTTTTATTTTTGTCATGATTCAATTTTCATAGGCCAATGCATATTGAATATCCACCTATGATACCAAGGTGTTTGATGAAATGCTTTCTATCCTATTGGCATGAGCTTAAGTGTGAAGAGCCCCAGAGCTACTGAAAGAACCAGGATCAAACACCTGTGTGGCATAAAAGTGAACTTCATCCCCTGCTCGTGCAAGTTAAGTAAGGCACTGTTGACACCCATTTTTTACCAATGATTCGGATCAATTCCTTCGCATCATTTATCGATGTCCCAAGTAGCCGGTCGTATGAAGGTTTGTTTCTCTCTGACATTGTTTTGGGCTCTTCCCAGTGACGAAGGCCCCCCTCCCTCTCACTCCAAGGCAATACAAGGCAATTCAAAGGGCAAGTGGGTTTAACGGTCCCTTAGGAGCCGTTATGCCTGTATAACGGTCTCGTTAGGACCGTTGTTCTCCTCTACCCCTTGATTTTTGAATTATTGATATATTTCTATATGGCGGCCCTACCAGGACCGTTGAGGTAGATGATGTGGTGGTGGATAGGCATGTGAGTAGGTGGGTTATCTATCTTCATTTCACCAATGTGAGGGATGTTTTTTCATGGGATTTTACTGGTGTGTATGGTCCACGAGGAAGGGAGGACAAGTGGTTGTTATGGGCGGAGTTGATCAACCTCCACCATTCCTCAGGGAGGTCATGGTGCGTGGGAGTAGACTTCAATGTGGTGGCTGCTCCTTGGGAGCAGTTGGGAGAGTTTGGCAATGTAGGGGAGATGGGGAACTTCTTAGCTTTCACCGACGAGGCGGCTTTGGTGGACATCGACATGTCACTTGGTCCCTTCACCTGGTCCAACATGCGAGTAGATGCTTCTTCCTCAAGGTTGGAGAGGTTCTTGGTCTCTGTGGACTGGGAGGATCACTATCCTCATGAGCAGGTGCTTTCATTGGCTAGAGTGGTGTCTGACCACAAACCCATCGTCTCGAAGATCAATCGGATACATGACAAGCGGTTCTCCTTCAGGCTTAGAGATTTTGGTTCAGGGAGGTAGACTTCATGGACACCTGTCAGGGGAACTTGGTGTTCATAGGTTGTTGGGTGCTCTGCCGGTGTTGAGGTTGAAGCATACTGCATAGATTCTCAAGACTTGGGGAGTGTACAAAACCCTTTCGGGCAGGGCAGCCAAAAATAGAATTCTACAGCAGATTAAGGGACTAGATAGTTTGGAGAAGGCAAGATTGTTGGATGCAGAGGATAGGACCTTCGGGACTTCTTGAGATGTCAATTTGAGGTGATCCTCTCTAAGGAGGAAATCTACTAGAGGCAGAGATTTAGGGACAGTGGATTAGAGAGGGGGGTAGGAACACTACTTACTTCCAGCATATTGTTTCATGGAGGAGAGTTAATACCATTACTTGTATTATAGTAGAGGAACTTTCTATCTCTTCAGATGAGCACATCATGGGTTTGGCCAAGGACTACTACTCCAGGTTGTTTTCTGAGGAGGATCACTTCAGACCCACGATGGCAAATGATCTTCTTCCTTGCCTATCTTCTAAGGAGAGGGAGGATATTACTTAGAGCTTTACAGAGGAAGAGGATTGCCGGGTAGTCTCTTGCAGGGGATAGAGCACTAGGATCAGATGGCTTCCCAATGGTCTTCTTCCAGCACTGTTGGGATGTCATCAATTTTGACTTGGTGGTAGTAGTTAGAGAGTTTCAGGAGGGGAGGGCACATTTGAGGGATATTAATAAAACCCTCCTTGTCCCTATCCCTAAGAAGCAGGGAGCACATGATTCGAAAGACTTCAGGCACATCAGCTTGTTGAATGTTACATATAAGATCATTAAGTTGCTAGCAAGGAGACTGGATAGAGTCATAGATAGGCTGGTCAATTGCTATCAGGGAGTCTTTGTCAGGGGGAGACATATACAAGATAATTTGTTGGTGGCCCATGAGTGTTTGCATGCCATGAAGATTCAGAAGAGAAAATGAGTGGTCTTGAAACTCGATTTTGAGAAGATTTATGACGAAGTCAATTTGGCTTTTGCTTGTTTGAGGTGTTGAAGAAGATGGGTTTTTGGGGATAAGTGGATTGGCTGGATCTGAGACTGTATATTATCTGCTTCCTTTGCTATGCTAGTCAATGGGAAGCCGTTTACATACTTTTACAGTGATAGAGGTCTCTAGTAGGGAGACCTTATGTCTCCCTTCCTTTTTTGTTCTGGTGACTTATGTCCTTAGTAGGGTGTGGCAAAGAGCAAAGGCTACACATTTCATTAGAGGCTTCCAAGTGGTCAGAGGGGGTCCTGTAGTCACCTACTTACAGTATGCCAATGATACTATTTTGTTCGTGGCAGAGGGTTAGCATCACCTTTATGTGGCTAGACTTCTTTTGGAGTTGTTGGAGGAGACCACTGGGTTGAAGGTTATCTTTAACAAGAGTGTGCTTATTGGGGTTAATATAGATGATATTGTTATCGAGAATTGTTCTATCTGCTTACTTGGCGTGATAATTTGCTCTGAAGCCTATATTTATTGATTGTCTTACAGTAGTTTGTTTTAATTTCACACTGCTTTAACTACTGTAATTTTATTTTGTGGTTGATCTATTCACCCCCCCACTAGATCCGTGTCCTTCAGTTCCAACAATAAGAATGTAAAAATTGACCGTGATCGCCACCGAGGTTGCAACAACTCCACGAGGCAAAACAATTTTCCCTCCAAGATCCCCCCATTTGATTTGTTGGAAAAGAAATGATGGTCTTGAACATAGAGCTCTTCCGTATCTTCCTCCTGATTAGCCAAGGACAGAAAAGGACAGTCCTCTATCCTAGGTACTTTTCTTGAACTAAAATCTGATTAGTTGTGTCCAAAAGGTAGACTAAAATGAAAGCTGACCTTTTCAAATGTGTTTACTAACAGATCTCCTTTCAAAAAGATTGTCCTAAAGCCTCATGATGGAGAGGGGCAGTTCACTCTCCTAGGAACCTTTTCTAGACCTTGAAATACATGTTTCTGGAGGTTTACGTCAGTTATTTTTGGCCTGTGGACAATCTTCGAGACAATTATGGTTTTGATAAAAAAAGGTTGAAAAGGCTTCTGGTGCATTGACGCAATGATGGGATAGAGTCGACGTAGCTTCATGTCTTCTTGAGTTTCTTGCGAGCGGGACTAGTGTGCGTCAACGCAGCAGGTGCATCCATCAACGCATCAGTTGAAGATCGTTCGAAAAGTGCTATCTATGAAGCTTGTGGAGTTGACGCCCTAAGACAGTGGGGTTGACATAGCTAGTGACAATGGCCTATCAAACTGCTGCTGGAGCTGAAGAGGTCGACGCAGTGGAAGATGTAGCTTGAGTCTTCTTCAAGAGCCTATCTTACATCGAAGCTTTCAAGACCATGATATTCTTGGAGTCGATGTAGCCATGTAGATGGCTTTAATACCTACTGGGAATTCATTTGGAGTCGACACACCAATGAAGTGGGGTCAACGCATCCGTTGATATGCGCTTGAGGCTTCCTTGTTGGAAACAATTTGGAGTCAACACAGCATTGCCATGGGGTTGACGCAACCTTGTTTAATTTTATTTTTCATTCTTTTGCCAACCCCTTTCTTGGTTTCTGAGCATTCAAAGGCCTTTACACCTTGGCCTTCTATTAATCGAAGCTGTCATATGATATGAAGCTTGAACTAAGATGCTTGATCTCCCATTATCCCTTCTAAATCTGCCTTGCTTGCTTTCACTCAGTCTTTGCAGGCACACCATTGTGATGTGTGTGTGAAAATGGATGAACACAGATCTAGAGGGGGGGTGAATAGATCAACCCCAATTTTATAAGATCTCTAGCAGTTTTAAAAATAAATACAAAAATAAAAGAACTGCTAAGAACAGAACAGCCAACACAGTATGAGATAACTATCAGAAGATATGATAAGAAATGGCAGACAGAAACTGAGAACTCCGAATAGAAAGATCAAACAATTCAGCATGGTACCTGGCGGAGGGTTGATTCAAGAATCTCCTCACGCAAGAGTCAGTCTTCCAAATAGGCGTAACCTATCCTTCTGACTGAGTCCTTTTATATACCACTTGAGTGATTGATCGCAAGGCAAGTAAAAGATAAAGGAATTTCATAACAATTCTCAGCAACAACAATGTATAAAGAGCTATCACAATCCTAATTCAGGAATCAGTCAATCATCCAGGTTTGGTACTCAGTGGAGGTTTGATCAGAGATCTTCTCACGCAAGAGGTCGCATTCCGGATAGGTGTAACCTATCTTTCCAGCCACGCCTTTTTATATACCTACTGGATGAAGGACTAGGCACATATAACAGATGAATGTATCAGACAAATTAAATGCATGCTAGTAACAAGCGATCCTATGCATTCATCTAGTCACAGAACAGAAGAGACATTCAATCACAGCTCTGGGGACATTTGACGAAGCAACGCATGCCCCGCTACAGGGGGGAAAGAAGGAAATAGTCCACCTCGGCTCGGGGGTGTGCGAAGAAAGAAACACACCCACCTTGGGTGCGCAGGAAACCAAACAGCCCACATGGGGACATAGAAGTCATAAAGGATGCACTCCGAGTTAGGGGTATTTGAAGATGAAACCTACCCCGCCCGGGGGCGCAGAAGCAAAGAGAATGCCACTCGCGCCAGAGGGTTGTGAAGAGGAATACACCTCGCCCTGAGGAGCACAAAAGAACTCACCCCACGGGGGCATAGAGGTCATGAAGTACACACCCCGCTCTGGGGGCATTTGAAGAAGAGACACACACCCCGCCATGGGGGCATAGAAGCCGTGAAGAATGCATCCTGGCTTAGGCGTACCTGCAGAAGCTACATCCCGCCACGGGAGCATGAGAAAGAGAAGAGTACACACCCTGCTCTGGAGGGGGGTGGGCGCAGGGGTGAAGAGACGTATATACCCCCCCTAGGGGTACAGGGAGCGAAAGATGCATCCCGTCATGGGGGCATTAAAAAAAGTAAAGATTCTTCCGCCCATATGGGGCACATGAAGAGAAGTATACCCCCTCTCATGGGAGCATACAAAGAGAATACGCCCGACTTAGGGGCGTTTGAAGGGGCTACATCCCACCTCGGGAGCATAAGAAAGAGAAGAGTGCATGTCCCTCTCATGGAGGCGTGTGAAGAGAAGCATACCCCGCTCCTATGGGCATATGAAGAGATTACGCTCCGGCTTAGGGGCATTCGAAGACGCTACAATCCGTCGCGGGAGCATAAGGAAGAGAAGAATACACCCCGACTCGGGGGTACTCGATGAGGAACATACACCCCACCTGGGGGCATTTGAAAAAAGGAACACCCCCCAGTCTAGGGGCATAAAAGGCAGGAGAAGATACATCCTCGTTCCCGGGGGCATGTGAAGAGAATTCACCCCCACTTGGGGGCATGTAAAATAGAAGTTATGCCCCAATCTGGGGGCATTCGAAGAAGAGAGATACCCCGCTCTGGGGGCATAAGTACCAATAAAGTCTCGCCCCATTCTAGGGACATATGAGGAGAGATATACGTTGCCTCGGGAGCATGCGAGGCAGAAAAATCCACCTCGGCTCGAGGGCACACGAAGAGGAGTATGCTCCGCATCCGGGGGCGTATAGGACACAAAGGAAGTATACCCTAGTCCAGGGGTAGCTGAAGAAGAGACGTACCCCGCCTGGGGTCATGGAAGACACAAAGGAAGTATACCCTGGTCCAGGGGTAGCTGAAGAAGAGACGTACCCCGCCCTGGGTCATGGAAGATACAAAAGAAGTATACCCTAGTCCAGGGGTAGCTGAAGAAGAGACGTACCCCGCCCGGGGTCATGGAAGATACAAAAGAAGTATACCCTAGTCCGGGAGTAACTGAAGAAGAGATACCCCCCCTCCTCCCCCAGGGGGCATCGGGGACACAGGAAGAGATACACCCTGGTTCGGGGGCATTTGAAGAGAGGCTACGCCCCGGTCAGGGGGCATATGAAGAGAAAACACGCCCTGGTTCAGGGGCATTCGAAGAGCAGCTCACCCCGGTTCGGGGGCTCATGAAGAAACATACCCCGCTCTGAGGGGCACTCGAAGAGAAACATACCCCTGCGGGCATGTGGACGCACTTTTTTTTCGAACGGACATCGGTTTGTCGATGCGCGATTTGTTCGTTTGTTTATTGGTTTTATTGGTGTTATTATTAAGTGCGCGGGCATGCCAGTCACCGAGGTGACAATTTGTTCGGGCTCCGAAGAGCCCAGGGTGCGCTCGATCTGACTTCGTCAAATGATTGTGTGGTTCGGGTCGGGACCTAATCCCGCCACGCCATAAAGGCCGTGACGTCATTTACATCCCCCATACGAGGGAACACCTTTGATTAATTGCCGAAAATTTCTGCGAATTCTGTCCTGTTATTGGCCCATTTTTGAAATTGTAAAAGTTTACATATGTAGAGACTTTAATTTTTAGGTCTATATACTTGAGGTTTGATGTTGATTGAATGTAAAGCGAACTCGAACTATGACCTATTTATCCCTTTCCCCAGGAACTTTAATGGGCTTCTAAAGTTCGGGTTTGGTATGCCCGAAGGCCCATATTTTCTCTTCAACCCTAGGGGCCTATTTGACGCGGGGATAGGGTGACTTATTCATGCCCCACTGTGCGAGTAAGTCACCCGACCCCAGTTAAGAGGGTAAAGGTGTGAGGAGAGCGGGTGGGGTCCGCCGCTCTCTCTCGTCGGGTTGGATAACTCAACCGCGCGTCAAATTACCCCTAGTAGAATAAATTAGACTCACGTGTGCGCATACTTACATACCGCAATTGGTGGACATGAGTGAATTAATATAAAGAGATCGATGATTAGAAGGAATAACAAATCATATGTAGATGCAGAGTTAAAAGAGTGTTGGACTTAATTCGGAAGAACCATGAATTTCGTATATGGCAATCTGCAGTCTCGTCTTACTTCCCATCTACCAAAACAAGTTTACTTGACATCTCAAGTCAACCTAGCTAGTGAGTCGACTACTGCTTGCCAAAAGGAGTTCACTGTACGCACCACATGCAAGTGGGTGGTTGAGATGTGAGAACTGAGAAGCGCCTCAGGAACACAGTGCAAGTGACTTGTAGCTTTTTCCCATTAAGAATGTTTCGTCAGGGTTTTCCTGGTTTGATGTTAAGGCTGCCTCCACGCTTTGCTTTAGATGTGGCTAGCTACTTCTGGGTCTCCAGTCTCATGGTCTAATATAGCATGCAGCATACCTCTTTCCTGGTCAATGTCGCTGCATTGGCAGTTGTAGGATTAGCTCTTATCTCATCCACTGCATCCCACCTCTCTCTCTCTCTCTCATTAACAATCCTGGTAAAACCTGTCATCAATTACCAAACCCTGGAAGGCTTCCAATGGGAGAGAGTTTACCTTTCAAAGATAATTAAGTTTGCCATATATACTAGCTAGCCTGCAAAAAGAAAGAAAGGAAACCGAAAAAAAATGGAGATCCCACGTACCTTAAGTTTAATTAATTCTCAAGAAATACATATGTTAGTCACTGATGGATTTATTTACTACGTAGGAGAGCATCAAAGTTAAAGTATTGACCCGGAGATACCTTTGCCAAAGGTACGTATACCTATTTTGTGTAGTACGTGCGTGGGTGGGATTCAAGTAGAAGGATTGACCTTTTGGAATCATCCTTTGGGATAGGTTTATATATACGTTGCAAACAAGGAAGCCCACATGTTAATAACTAATAAGACACTGCCAGCTGCTTGGCCTTTCAGATATGGACAAGCGTATTTTAGTATACGAACCTGCCAAGCATGCTCTACAGAACAAGTATATATAAATCTCATCTCTCTACAGTCAGAAACCTCGCGTCAGGCACAGCCGGACGGTGGCCATATATATATGTGTACGTACGTACCCATTCTATTCTGTTAAGCATGGCCTGTAATTTAATATAGGACGTTGCATGCATGTAGAAATAGATTAAAATATGTAGGGTGCACGTTATGATCATCGATGGAGTAAGGACCATACATGATGAGCGTGCAGATGTGGAAGATTTTCTTTCTTTCAAACAACTATAAAGAACTCTCTCTATATCTTGGTCGACCAGCGTCATGTGATCAGACAGTATGATAATTAATGCTGAGGATGCAATGAGTACTTGCATCATGAGGGCTTGAAAACATTAGTGCATTTGTCATGATATTTTCTTATCTGTAGGTGAAGGATCGAGACGGCGCGCGATAAATAGATTAGAACGTCGACAGGCGACAGCATATATATAAATTTCTATCGATCTATAGAGAAAGATGACAAGGGCATATACGCTAGTGCATCCCCAGTCACGAGGGTCGACCCCAAGGGTCAACCCCTGGGTCTTTTTATTTTCAAAATCGCTCGGGCTCCTGCTCGGATGTCTCGAGGGTCGACCCCTGAGTCTTTATTTTTGCGGAACCTTTTGTTTTCTCCTCAGACGACCATGAGGGATGACCCAATGGGTCGACCCCTTCAAGCCCCTGCTACTCAAAGTGATTGGGCGATCTTCTCAAGTCCACGAGGGTTGACCCCATGGATCGACCCTTTCCGTTATCAGCTGTTGAACCCATTTCAAATTCAGATCGTTGTTACTTTTTCTCCCATCTTTTGCCCTAAAAGTGTTGGATCCGAGGTTCCCATCATCTCCCACATGTCCCCCCACCTTGGGGGTATAAAACCCATCACTAGGGCGACCCAAAAAGAAAGAAGGAAATATTTTTCACTCTTTCATCTTTGTATGCTTGCAGGAGAAGAACAATGGGAGAGGTGGCTCTAGTGCGAGAAACAATGAGTTCCTTGTTGATTTGATGTTGTCCTAAGTTGGATTTAAAGCTCCTCCTCCTGATTCGAAGTTGAGCGAGCGTATCTCGAGCTAAGCATCATCCTTCGACCTTCTTCTTGAGGAATTAGTTCTCGTCCTGCAACGTCATCCAAGAGAAGAAGATCTGTCGAGCACTCATTATTTAAAGGGGGATTTCTAATATCTTTAGAGTAGATATTGTCTATATCTTGATCATTCTCTTCCAGTTCAAAGAGCATCTTGTATATCCAAACATTTTCTCTCAGCATATACTCTGTGTGTGTGCGTCTGCTGGTCGCAGTGCGTGTGTGTGTGTGGCTGTGAACATCACAGTGTGTGTGTGTGTGTCAGGATGGGCTCACTCACAAGGGGGAGGAGACGGCTTAAAAGACTCACTGGAAATCATCGTTGGGTCCTTATAAGTCACTAGATCTGAGACATTGAAAATAGAGCTGAACCCATATTCCTCTGGCAAGTTCTCAACGTATGCGTTAGATCCGACTTGTCTCACACTCGAAAGGGACTGGCACCACGAGCTTGCATTTAGATTGACTCACCTCGACATATGCAGACTCCTAACAAATAGTACAAATAAAGGAAAAGCAGACAAACCAAATGCTATGCAGACCCATTTATAAGTGAATGCAGTGGTGGACAAACCTAATGATATGCACACCCATTTATAAGTGAATGCAGTGGTGGACCAGGACACCCATATATGTAACTAGCATATACACGACGCAACCTAATGTTGGAAGAATTTGGGAATCCCAAACATCCAAATATGAGCCTATCATGCACTGGCTTCTTAACAGACTTGAGGGGTTTGGGTGGACCATGAGAGCCAAAGTCACCTTCTTCATCATCCCTATAGGATGACAATGCGTGATGAACGAGCTCCGTGATAACCAAGCACCAAAGTTCGGGTGTGTGCAGAGGAGGGTATTGACTGGCCCATGTGGGAGGGGTGTGATAGGGGACATCACTGAAAAGGTGGAGTAGAGACTGTAGGCCAAGAGACTCACTAGGGAGGGGGTCGAAGGGATCAAAGAGTATGTGACCCCTTGCCATGGGTTCCCTCACTACACTGGCCCATGTTCAGAATTCATTAAGGCGCAGATGGTCACCTTCCATCATTTTGGTAGTTGGGACAGTGGTCTCATATGGAAGACAATGTTCCTCCCTTAAGACTAGTGGAATGGAATTAAGCTCATCAGGCATAGGGAGGAATAAAAGGACCTCCGTGGTGATGTGACCTACGATGCACACAAAAGTAATGGAACCCACTGTAGGGTGCATGAAGCTACGATTACCGGGTTGGTCAGAGCCTGGGGCCAACATGCATGTCCACGTCAACTACCGGTTTAACCCCCTAATAAGGTCTTCCAAAGTATCAACAAAGTCAAAAGACCGAAAGGTTGTGTGGAACGAGTTGGTGGGCACTACTTGTAGTGCGGGATATTTTTGAAAAATGCGTAAAATTTGAATCCTACATAATTTGGTAAACCCAAAAGTGTTTCCAAACGCAGCCTGAGCATGTGCTTGGCTTTGTTGTGGTGTTGTTTGATGGTGGTGGTTTTATGTTATCTTCAAACTTGTGCACCTTTTATTGAAATGAAAGTTGCCTTTATGATAAAAAGGAGAAGACTCGGCACAGGTGGGAAAAAGAAAAGTCTGGCACTGAAATGTGCTTGGGTTTAGTGATGTTTTGAATGCAGAACCGTGATTCTGTTTTTTCATGCTCCCCTTGGCAGGTCAACTATGTTATGAATACTCTGCTGTCCTTTCACATGGTCATTGGTTTTGTCATTGCCATAGTCCTGGACAACACGGTTCCTGGCAGCAGGCAAGAACGTGGAGTGTATGTGTGGACCGAATCAGAAGCTGCAAGGAGAGATCCTGGAGTCACCAGAGACTATCAGTTGCCTTTTAAAGTAGGGCGAGCATTCAGATGGGTGAAATGGGTTGGTCTGTGACGTGATGTGATGTGATGTGATGTTCCGCAGGTGGAGGGGGCAAGTTATTTTATTTTGCAATACGTATCTTCGGACAAGCAAGCAGGATTGATCGCAAAGTTTTGATGGGATCTCACTCATGCGAAATTGCCAAGGAAAACAGCAACTCGGATCTCTGTGGCCCGAGACGTGATCCTCTGCTTATTAGTTTCATGCCCCCGTGCCGTCGACCCCTGTAGCTTTAAATTACATTACATATATTCCATGTGGGACACTGATGTTTCTTTTCTCATTTTTTTGCTGTTTCTCCAGTGAGCTTGAGCGTGACGAGGAGGGCTAGAAAGCTCATGTATGTGCGCAAGAGAGAGAGAGAGAGAGGTGTTCCTTCTCAAGTTCATGTACAGAAACGGAACAGCAGCAAACTCTTTGCTGCATCTTCCATTTTGCAAGACTTGTACTGGTGTGTATATTCATTTCCACTAGTGTCGGCGCCCCATGTTAGCTAGCCTTCACGAGTGTTTGTGGTCTATGGCTTTTGAGGAAAAAAAAATTAGGATCTTTTGTTTACGTGTTAAGAGAGATAGTAAAAGTTAAAATGCAAAATTATTGCAATTCCTTTTTTGGTGGTTTTACCGGTTGCAATAGTTGTTTTTTTGTTTTAAACAAACTCGTGATTTTCATACGAATCTTCGTTTTCTGTTTAGGCAAATATCAAATAATGAAGACAAGAAGACTTTGGCATTAATTAGGTGGAGGTGGCAAGAGGAGTTGGGTCAAGATCATGTTCCGATATCATGTGAATCCATAAAACTACAATGTTGAGATACAAAAGTTTATACTCATAAGTATATGAATGTTAATATATTTACCAATACGGACTATTGTTTAGAGGATTATGCTCAAATTTTAACACATTCAATGACTAAATTCTTTGCCTGCAAGTCTAGTTAGTTTCTAAGCTTGTCCTAAATTTAGGACACTGCACAGAGTGGTGTAAATAAGACTGATCAGGTTGAAGTCTCACCTTAGCTTGTGGTCGATGGGTGAACCTGCTGCGGAATGGGACCATGAAGCTGATGATCCACACATACAGTGAACAAGAGATTTTGGGAGGAAATCCTCTCTCTCTCTCTCCCACTTTATTGCAAAGATACCGGCGTTGCTCCTCGCTGGCTTCGTGCCCTCCGAGGTGAGCCATCGTCTGGATTTATGTAGGGGCATCTCTCCGTTCTACTAGATGATGAAATGACCCACCTGACTCCGAATCAGGCATCCATCGTAATATTGCTCTAACCCAAAGCTGAGGAGGGTCAGAGTTAAAAGATGAAACAAAAATTAATTAAACTTGATTTACCCTAACCCGAACCGGTGCCATTATCATCGCCTGCCATATTTTGGAAGGCTCATAAAACATAAATACACCCAACCTCACGGGACGAGCGTTTCACACGCACCGACTCTGAACAAGTTTAAAATGAGTCCTGCTACCACTGTGCATGAGTTAGTCACACACTCGCATGTACATAAAAAGAAAGTCACACGTCATTACTGTAGTAGGGCAGGGCATGTGATGTATTGCCATGTTATGAAGTCTGATGACATGAATGCCTTCAAAAAATTGGATGGTTTAAAAAATGCTAAGACAAATTCAAACAAAAAGGGTTTGTTTCAAAATCCTCATGCGCATGATAAAAAGGCTCATGTCAATAATCATGTTGTACAAAAAAAGGGTATTCAATGCTTTCACTGTAATAGATTTAGGCATACAATGCATGACTGCTTGTTTCTTCAGAATAGCAAATTGAAAGTCCATAAAAGCTTCACTGACCAAAGAAGGCCAAATATGTTTTCAAACAAAAGGCCTCAGTGTTTTAACTGTAAAAGAGTTGGCCATACAGTCCAGAACTGTTGGCATGTTAGAGGAAATTTTGAACTCTGTGATAGAAATAGCAGAACCAATGCCATCCCATAAAAATACCGTGTACATCAATTAAAGAAGAACATGAATGTATTTAATTCGTGTTATTACTGTGGAAAAGTGGGGCATGTTATGGATAATTACTTTGCTATGACATTTGATGACTTGAGTGTTTTGAAATCATGGAAAGTACCTAAGAAAGGTGTAACGCATCTGATAGGACCCAAGAACTCTTGGGTTCCTAGAAATTCAAAATGAGTTTTTGTTTGCAAGTGTGCCTTGGTGGAAGACAATAAAAAGGGGTTAAATAAAATCAAGGCACATGAAGGTCAGTCAAACCTCATTCTCTTTTCTCTTTATTGTTACTTGAATAATTCTCTTTAGAATATTGCATGTTTGGTTAGATAGAACTCATTGACATTATTTGATGCTATCTTGTCATGATTACTATGATTTTAATTTGAGAAACTGCCACATGTAATTCCAAATGAGTTTTTATATATTGAATAGTCATTCATGTTCATATTAGAAGCATCTCCTTGCATGACCCTTTGGTATATCAAATGGTACGCTGGGAGAAGGGCAGATCATTTCTGTCTGGAAACCCACATCATGCGTAGAGGCTAGACCTCCGCCAAGTACCAAGGGTCCAACTTGCATATAGCGATAAATTTACATTTTACATTTCATAGTTGCATATTTGTGTACAATAAGAAGAGGATTGCTGCTTGATTGGAATCACTGCACATTATGAGGGGGAGCATGATATTTTATGATCAATGGCAAAGTAAAATTCAGTGGAAGAATATGAGTTAATGTTGTCAGAAATGATGTCTACTTCAGATGTCTGGATAATTGTTCTTGTATAGTTGCTAATTGGAATTTCTTAAGGTCAAGTTTTTATCTAGTGGAGTTGATGCTACTTTGATATCAGGCTAAAACATCTGTATGGATAAGCGAACAAGTTGATGCATATGGAAGATGCACCAACCTTACTATTCTAGCAAGTCGATGCATATGGAAGGTGCACTGACCTTACTATTCTAGTAGGTCGATGTACATGAAAGGAGCATCAACCTTACTATACTAGTAGGTTGATGCATAAGAAGGAAGCACCGACCCTACTACTCTTGCTAGTCAAAGCACATGAGAGGTGCATTGACCTCATTATATCTAGAATGTGATGTATGCTATTTTAAGGTGTTGTGCTCTATGAAGGAGGCTTAATTCTGATCAGAGGATATTGAGGTTGTGCCTTTGGTTGCCGGCAAGTCTGATCTTAGTTCTCCTTACGGTTCTATGTGGCCATCTACATTGCACATCTTAGCTCTCCTCACCTTCATAGAATTATCCATCCTTGTTCTCTAATCTATGTAGTCCATGTCAAGTTCTTACTATTCTCTCTTAAATGTCTGTGCATTCTTTTAGGGGGAGTTTATCATTAGAGTCTGTCATTCAGAAGGAGTCAGTCATAAAATCTATTATCTTTACTAATCATGCAAGGACATAAATAAAAGTAAAAGTACATAAATACAAAAATAAAATGTGGACTCATGGGCTCGATTCCCATCATTGGCCCATCAGATCTCTGACAAGGGGAAGACCCAGATTCCCTTGACTTCTTATTCTGATCCTTACACCACCGTCTCTCTAGCGCCGCAGGCTCTCGTGGCCCTAGCTAATTTCATTCGTCTTCAAGCAGGGAATGCCCAGCTTGGTCATGCCGATGTGGGCCCTTACCTGGCCCATTATCCTTCGTATGGGCTTCCCCCTCCATCGGTCTACCTATCAGCTCCATATACCGCTTCCGTTCTTCCTGCTTTGTCTCCTCCTTTCTGGGAATGGGAACTTCTTGAAAAGTGGGCTGCCATGCAGCAACAAATTAACCTTCTTCATAAATGGGTCGGCCCATAATCCCTTGTCGATATTCTCGTTCCTAACTTCTGGGATATTCATTTTCCCCCTCAATCTGAGCTCCCTACATACCGAAAGTATGATGGGAATGATAACCTGTTCATTCATATAAGGGAGTTCCTATATGAATCAATGCAATTTCAGCACGATGATCGCCTCATGGCGTAACTCTTTTGCCGGTCATTGGACGGGGTTACACTTGAGTGGTTCGACACTTTGCCCTTGGAGGAGGCACAAAGTTTCAAAGTTGTTAAGGAAACATTTATATAGAGATGTCAAGACTGGGTGGGCCTGGAGTATTCCTTCACAGACCTTGTAGCAGAAAAGATGAAGGAAGATGAAGATTTTGCCACTTACGCAGATAGGCAGATGGCCTCACGTTTGCCCAGGCAGATCCCATAGGAAGAGAAAGTAAAATTGTTAATTTTAAATGCTACCCCGACATTCCAGAACATTCTGGCTATAAATGACATCTCAACTATATACCAGCTGTACAGTCGGGCCCAGTTTATTCAAACCAAGTTCAAAGACTCCCCCATTCATTCCTTGTTTGAGGGCCAAAAGCCAAAATCTGTCAGGAAGACCCAAGGCCTAGTTACTGAGGGAGTTTAAACTAACGAGCAGGTGCAGGCTATTAAGCAGTCCTCTCTACCTCATTTCCAGCAACCTCCATACAACTCCCAGTTCTCCACTCCACCAACTCCCCGACCACCATTCTGAGCACCTCAGTTGCCATAACAACCACCACCACCACCACAACAGCCTCTGTAGCCACCCTAATACCATAATGTTCCTCCTCCTACTGGCTATGCACCTGCTCGACCGGGTCCGAAAAGAGTCCATTATCCTCCACTTCCCAAAACCCTTCCTAATATTTTCTCGGCTTTAATGTACACTAGTGACATACAGCTCCCTCCAGAACGTCAGAACTAGAATCCAGCCGTCGATCAATCAAGATATTGTGTATATCATCAGCAGCCTGGGCACACAATTAAAAGATGCTATCAGTTCTGAGACTTGGTGTATGATTTGCATGAGGGACAAAGGATTGACTGGGCCCAGATGCACAAGTTAATAGAAGATATCAAGGAGAGAAGAAGATAGGCAAGGCTGCAGTAGCCAACACCTCAGCAGCAATAGCTTCAGCAACCCCATCCTCAACCTCAACAGCAACAACAGCAACCTGACCTCAGGATTCACCAGAATCCCATGCCAGATCATCTGCCCGCTCCTCCACAATAGTCGTCGACACTGGCACAAGTTAATATTATTCACCGCCCAGCCCCTAATGCTGGGTGGTCTTATGATGATGAGACTCTCGCTCACCTCCTGGCCTTCGACCACACATACACCAACTCCCCCGCGCCTTTCGTTCCCTCCATCCTCCAGCCCACCACCTTGACCACCGCTCCACCCACTATTTCGTCTAGTCCCCTCGTTACATGTAGTAAGTTGAAAATGTTTATAAGTATTTATATGTAAAAATAAATAATGAAAGATGAAAATAAAATAAATTATGAATATTTTTCCTTTACGTCCCTCTGATACCAGCTGTGACGACCCAGAGCTCCGGATACCGATATACCGATAACATCGACATACCGATACCAAGAACTCCTCTTTTGTCGTGGTTTTGGTCTTGGTTGTGCTACACTGGGCAGAGTTTGCCAACAGATGTGAATCTATGGTGCATCGTTTGCATTTTTCTGTGGTGTGTTCAGATGGCTGATGGGAATTGTTGTTCGTATGATGGCCGTGCATGTTCTTTGGAGGAGATTATGTCATTTTGGCCTTCCCAGCTTGAGGTTTGGTCAGCCCCTGAGGTGTTGAGGTTGTGTTTTGATGTGGTTATTTGGATGCCCTGTTTGACGAAGTGCTCGGGCGAACCTAGGATTTCCTTCCTGGTGAGCTGTTGTTAGACGAGCTTGATCTTTCACATCTTGTCTTGTGGCATCATTTTGAGTTGAGCTTTGGAAGTGTTGTCTCAGTAAGGCCTTAGTCCTTTGTATGCTTATGTGTGGACTATGTTAGTTCTGAACCTGATCTGCTCTTGTTTTGGCAGTAGCCTGGCTTTGGACCCAGTTTGTGAGTTAGGGGCTATTGTGCACCATGTTCGGCGTGCCATGTTTGGTGGCTATTGTGCTATAAAGGTTCAGTAATTGTTTCGGGACGTGAGGATAAGTTGAGACTGGTGTTCTTTGTGGCTTGTGCTATGGCTCTTGGCACGATGGTTTGCACTATGGCGACTTGTGATCAGCTTTTAGTAGGATCGATACTTGAGGCGTGGTACATTGTTGTTTCGTGAGTTGCGATGGCGTCGAGAGGTGTGCTGAGATGCGGATGCTGAGTTGTCCGAGATGCCTGTGTGCGTTGTGTTGAGTACACAACGGAAGCGTGTGGGCTTATAACCCACAGGTCTAGGATCGTAAGGTTGGAAGGTTCTGACCAGCCGAGAGGATTGTTTCCTCAGTGTAAGTTTATCTTGGCTATGTGTGCCTTGATGCTGTTGGTTACCGTTTTGTTGCTTGAGGCATTGTGGTTGTAGGCACTAGCAGTTTTGAGAATTGGGGAAATATGTTGGCGGATATGCTGATTGAGTACCCTTTTTTTGTCTGCATGTCTTGGAAGTTGTGCTCTCGGGACGTGATCATGGTCCTAGAGATGTATTTTTTCGAGTGTTGTTATGGGTCCTTATTGGTAAGCTGTGTGTGGCTAGTCTCTTTTAGCCATGTGGTCAGCTATAATTGTACTTTGATGTGACCTAGCTTGTAGTTGTGTCCCGTGATTCTGTGCTGAGAATGGAGCCAGGATTCTGTAGGTGTTGTTGAGGTTGTGTGATTGGTTTGTTGGTTGTGTTCAGCTTGGGAGGAGTTCCCTGTGAGTCTGAGTTTGACATTCTGTGGACCGTGATCTTATAGGTTAGTTGTGCTGTACTCTTCTGCCGTGGTAGAGTTAGCATGCGACTCAAATTAGATGTAATGTCTGAGTGAGGACTGACTCGATTGTGTTTGTGGTCTAGTGTTGTCATTGGCGTTCTGTGTGCCAGTTTCGCTTGTCATTGTGGCGTAAAATCCGACGGTTGGAGCAGTCAGCTAAGATGTTTGTCTTCCTCATGAAGAGCTGCTGCTTGTGTTGTTTTATCGGTGGCTATTTTTGTGGCATGGGTCGTGTCTCCTTTCCTTGTGAGACATTAGCGATGATGCCGTGTTTCGGAGGTGTCAGACTTGTGCTCCTTAGTGTGTCATGCTCATTCTATCGATCGATTTGCCTTGAGATCCGGAGCATGATGATCTTGTTTGTGATCATGGTCTGGCAGTGTTCCTCTAAATTGTGTTTTTCAGGAACCGTGATTTCATGTTATCATGTTGTTATGGTTAGTGTTTGAAGTTGGCTGATGCTTGGAGAGCTTTGCCAGCATTTGGGTTGTTCTTCCTTGTTCCCTTGTTGACTCCTTAAATTTTGACGATGAAATTTCTAAAAGGTAGGGAGGACTATTCTCATTATCACAATCTCATTATGATCCAGTCATCATAGCTCATATCCAGGGACTTCATCACATTACAATATACACGCTATTACGTGCTAAGAACACAATGAAGAAAATGCCATTATTATTATTGAATAAAATTGTACAAGAAATGTCGCCATCACAACACTTGTGATTGGTTTGAAGGGCATACATCTCTATCAGATATGGCCACCGGACATGAAGCTCTATCTTTCATGGATGGGTCATCTGGTCACAACCAGATCCGGATGTCCCTCCGAGACAAGAATCACACCGCTTTCAGATCTCCCAAAGGGATCTTCAACTGCAAGCGCATGCCCTTTGGTTTGAAGAATGCCGGTGCTACCTACTAGAGGGCCATGACCAAAATCTTCGACGAGATGCTGCACAACATCATCGAATGCTACGCCGATGACCTCATCGTCAAGACTAGAAGACAAGAAGACCACCTACGCGATCTGCGTCAGGTCTTCGAGCTTCTCTAGCAGTATGGGCTCAAGATGAACCCCATGAAATGCTCCTTCTACATATCCAGCGGCAAGTTTCTAGGTTTCATCATCTGATACTGAGGGATCGAGGTGGATCCCAGCAAGATTGGATCGATCCAGGAGCTTCCACCACCCAGCAACCTCACCGAACTCAAGTCACTCCAAGCCAGACTCACCTACATTCAGAGGTTCATCTCCAACCTCTCCGGCCGATGCGCGTCTTTCATCAAGTTGATGAAGGAAGCCGCCCCCTTCATATGGGATTTAGAATGTCAGATGGCTTTTGAGCAGATCAAGGAGTATCTTCTCACTCCTCCAGTCCTGGGGACGCCTGTCAAGGGTAGACCCCTCATACTCTACATTGTCCCCATGGATGCTTCATTGGGGGCTCTGTTGGCGCAAGTTAATGAAGAAGGTAAAAAGCAGCCGCTCTACTACCTCAGTCAGAAATTAATCGGTGCCAAGTATCGGTACTCCCCTATGGAGAAAGTATTCTTAGCATTGGTGTTTACCATCAAGAAGTTGCGACACTACCTCCTGTCTCATCGGGTTGAGCTCATATCCAAGCACGACCCCCTGAAGTTCATTCTCAGACAACCGGTTCTCTCAAGACGACTGGGAAAATGGGCTCTCCTACTCATGGAGTACGACATCACCCACGTCCCTAGAAAAGCCATCAAGGGGCAGGGCATGGCTGAATTCTTAGCAGCCCATCCAGTACCATATGATTCTCCCTTCAACACGAATCTCCCAAATGAGGAGTCTCTTACTCTTCAACGGCAACAATTGGCTAAACAGAGCGGAGATGTCTTGCATTACTGGCAACAAGACTCCCTCACAGCCAGCCTACCTTGCTAGGAGTTGTACTTCGATGGTGCTTCTTGAGGTACTACCCGGAGCAACCTTAGCTCAAGCATTATGACAGGTGCCAGAATCATCTTTCAAACTCCTCAGGATGGGGTTTTGTACAACTACGGTGCCCTCATGAAGGCCCTGACCAATAATGAAGCCAAATACGAAGCCCTGATCATCAGACTCCAGATGGCTCTCAACATGGGCATGAAATGTCTCAAAGCCTTTCGAGATTCTCAACTGATAGTCTGACAAGTCCTTCGCGTCTATGACATGCGGAAATCAGAGCTGGTCCCATACCACGCCACCGTCACTCGGCTAACCCAGAAGTTCTATTTTATGCAATAGGCCATGTCCCCAGAAGTGGCAACGCCCAAGCTGACGCCCTGGCAAAGTTGGTCGCGGCTATCAAGCTACCGCCCGAGGGTGAAGTCGACATCACAGTCAAACATAGAAGACTGATGCCTAGCTCACTCGAAAGTGACTCCGATGTCACAGTTTACGAGGTCCAAAGCTTTGACCAGGACACTCCTCCAAAAGAAGAAGATTGGCGTGAGCCCATCATTACATTCAAAAGGGGATGGCTCCCCTCCGACTGGGCTCAAAGGTTCCGACTGCTTCACCGGGCAACGTCATACGAGTTGATCGGTGACTCCCTGTACCGACTTGTCCACGAGAAGGACAAGTCCATTCTCTTGAGATGCATCTCCCCAGTAGAGGCTTGAGCTATCATGCGTGAGGTTCATTCTGGACTATGCGGTGCACATCAGGCTGGAGACAGAATAAAGCACAACATCAAGCTTAAACGCTTTTATTGGCCTACCATGTACGTTGACTGCGTCCAGTAAGCTAGCACATGCCATCAATGCCAAGTTTTTGGCCCAGTACCTAGAAGGCCTCCTAACCCACTATGCCCCACAGCCCCCACCTGGCCATTTGCCGAGTGGATTATGGACATTGCGAGGCCTTATCCACCATCTTCCAAAGGCCATAAGTACATTCTGGTCGCCATCGACTACTTCTCTCATTGGGTGGAAGCCCTTCCCCTGTGGGAAGTCACTGGCGAGGTGGTCGCCAGATTTGTCCGGCATAACATCATCTACCGATTCGGCACTCCCAGTCGCATAGTCTCCGACAATGGGACACCGTTCAAGAACAAGGCCATATACCAATTAGCGGTCAAGTTCCACATCGACTGGAAAACCTCTTTGGTCTACAACCCACAGGCCAACGATTTGGCTGAGGCCTTCAACAAAACTCTATGTAAGCTCCTGGCTAAGATTGTTAGCCACCAGAAACGTGATTGGGGTGAAAAGGTCTCCGAGACGTTATGGGCCTACTGGATGGTCTACAAAACCCCCACGGGATGTTAGCCGTTCTCCCTCGTCTACGGAGCGGAAGTCGTCGTCCCCATCGAAATCCAGTTAGCATCGTACCGCATAGCGGTACACACCGGCTTGGCTGGCCCTAATGAAAATGAATCCCAGAGAAGACTGGAAGAGCTTACTGGTCTGGAAGGCAAACGGCTCGAAGTCTACAAGCACCTGCAAATGTACCAGGCCCGCATGGTGCGAGCCTACGATAAGCTCGTCAAGCAACGAGCCTTCAAGCAAGGCAATCTTGTCATGATTAAGGAAAGAGAAGTCATGGCAGGGCGTTCCAGTGGTAAGCTTCAGCCGAATTGGCGTGGCCCGTACGTCATTTGCGACGCCTATGAGGGTGGGGCCTATACGGTCGTAGACCATAAGGGCTACAAACCCTTCCCACCTCTCAATGGCAAGCACATAAAGCTATATCATGCACCAGAACATGAGTTCGTGCGCCACACTGACTAAGGCATACACTCCCAGTCCCAGCCAGCCAAATTGGTCTTCTCTTGCAGAGGGCCGAACCAGCCACCCCTTTTGATTCTTCCCTCCAGTCAAGCAGCAGGGCTGGTCGAGCCCTCCCAGAATCACCGTCAGACATTTTCAGAAGCTAGCCTCCTGCCTTCGTCCTCGCAACGACAAGAGCGGGGGCACCACTACACCAACTCTAGCCTAGCCATCAAGCCCTCAGGTAAGTAAACAAAAAAAGAAACAACAAAGTGGGGCTAAAAACAGAGGTGCCCCGACGGACCCAGTCGTCCCCCTCATGAGGAGGCGACTGGGGGCAAAAGGGCCAGCAACCCAACTGAGGTGATGACCCGCAAGAGCACCTCAGGCAAAATTGGGAAACCCCTCGACGTGAAAACCCGCAAGGGCACGTCAAAAAAAGCTAAAGGGGGTCGGCCCCGGTGAAAAGCTGAAAGGGCGCCGGAGTCGATAACGGGAAAATTTCTCTTCCCCCACCAAAATTAATTACCAGCATGCTCCCACCCCAAATTCTTCAATAAAGCTTAATTGAGCTTCAATTGAACCTAAAGCAAACCGAATTAGACAAAAGTCCCAATTTTTATGAACTAGTTAACACTTAATTAATAATTAACCCTCAATCACCCTTGGAAAAATTTAAATACCTGCATGCTCCCACCCCAAATTCTTCATTGAAGCTTAATTGAGCTTCAATTAAGCCTAAACAAATCGAATTAGACAAAAAGTCTTAACACAATTCAGTGTTTAAAATTAACCCAACCAAAATAACACAACAAAACAAACCAACCCTAAATTAACCTCAACAAAATAACCTCTTACCCATACACCTATTGCTCACTCAGGACCCAGCACAGTAGTAGGCCAGTAGCTCCTTCGCAGCACACAACCGCATAGCAACAACCTGCAACCCAGCTCAGCTGCGGCCAGCAGCAGCAGTGTGGCAGCAGCACGCAGTCGCAGCAGGGCAGCTGCACGTAGCATGTAGCAGAGCAGCAGCAAGGGCGGAGCAGCAGGTTTTCTCCCTCAGATTTGAGGGAGAAACGAAGTGAACTGCCCTTTTCGGCTGAAGCCGGACGGTTTTGGGACGAAATCGTCCGGTTTCGGACCGAAACATGTAAGCTTCGGGCGAAACCGATATCGGTTTTACCCGAAACCATTTTTTCAGTGAGCAGGTTCGGTTTCAGATCGGTTAAGGCCGAAACCGATACGTTTCAGCCAAAACGTATCGGTTTCGGCCGATACTGACAACCATGTATTCCCCCTCTGAAACGTATCGGTTTCGGCCGATACTGACAACCATGTATTCCCCCACCGACACCATCTGAACAAGAGTTTCTAAACAAACGAATCACTTTGGTTTGTTAGTTCAAACGAGGATGGAAAAAATTATGTTTATTAGAATGCTACAGTGCTGCATAATGAATCCGACAACATATCCCCTCAATCTTGGACTATGCCAAGTGGGGATAGGAAACCACCGATGCAGAGGCGGGATGGAGTCCGCAAAAGAGCGGGCTACATTGATGCCCGAATATCACGAGATTGAACGGAATAAAGATAGTATGCATGCATCAACGTATCTGATGCTTATTATTCCCCGAGGAAAGGGAGTTAGTAGAGACCATGCAGAGGCAAGACTCTCTAAACTCGACGGGGGTTCTAAGGTAAGGCGGTATGGTGCAGATCGGGTTCATGCCGACAGCACCTCCCCTTATTCGCCAAGAAGATATACGACATCCACCCACAAAGTGTCGGGATGGAAGCTGAAAGGAAGAGGTGGGCACATAGCTCGAGATCCAGAAGGATCGGGTCATGGTGATGTTCTCCATCATGGCATTTTATTGATATTCCCATTTAAAGGAACCACCGGAGAACATGCAGTGGCAGAACTCCGTGGGCCATGGGGGTTAAAAAAATGTAGGGGTAAAATCCTGTTGATCTAGCTCCCTGGTTGGTAAGTGCAAAACCATGATCCCGTTGACGCACTCAAGATCTGAGGGTAGCCTACTGGAATTGGGATGTCAAGCCTAAGCTGAGGCTCACCAGGGTGGAATCTTCAAAGTTTAAAGGGCTATCGGTGCGAGCAAGGCATAATATGGGGGCCTCGGCGCGAGCGGGGTATGGCCTGGGGAGGCTCAGCGTGATGCGGTCTCAGCTCGGGGTGTAGCCCTCGGTGCATGAGTTTTGCTTTCGAGAGGAGGGGCGTGTGCCGAGAGAAAATGGCGCCGAGGGTGTCCTCGAATGGTTTTCTAGTTTCAGAAGGGTTTTTTTAGGTTCGAAACTAAAAGGGATTTTGATCTTGGGTATTTTTAGAGTTCCTGGGTCTTTGGACCAAGGGATTTCAGAGGCAATGAACTCTAGGGCAGTAGTACTCAAGGGAATTAAGGGGGGGTGCTGGATGCTCAGCTCAAGGGGTTTCGGAGACAGTGAGTGCTGGGGAGGCAGTATTCAAGGGGATTACCCCAGGGAAGCTAGGGGATTCACACTTAACGGCACCGGGAGCAGGTGAATATCAGCCCAATAGAGTGGGCTTTGATTTTATTTGTCAGAGATTACACTGAGAATCACGAGATGGCATGTCTTGGGCTCCCATTGTGGTTGTGAGATTCAGGAAAGTAGTGGCGGGGCAGTCAGAAAGATTTCACACAGGGACAGGGGGTTAATCATTCGGTGAATCATATGAATCAGACTCTGCCATATGTTCTTCTATCCCACAAGTGAGGGGCCACGAGATAGACTATCTCGGGCTCTCACTGCGACAAAAGAGCTCAGGACGACAATCAAAGCTGCGGGACAATATAATTGATGCAGGCTGTCAATCTACCGAGAACAGACTCACACCTCTACGTCCCGAAAAAAGGGAGAAAGGAGAAGAGGAAGAGTGTCACAGTCAGGGTATACACCCTGTTAACTTCATTTATCTCAATACCATTTATACACTTACATCAAGAGGTACGCAAGAATCATGGATCTCGAAACAATAAAGAGAACTACATCATCATCGAGGGACGAAGAACAGAAACGTTAATCAAAGGGGAAACATGAAGACAAGGGGAAAGGGAGATGTAGCCCCTTAGGGCAATGACAGACAGCAGCAGTATCCACCCACCTCGGATCTTCTCCGCTCACACTCTGCCCCTTCTCTCCTCTTTCAGACTTCGTAGCAGACTCTCCTACCCTCCTCTTCTTCTGGCTGCCCTCCTTATCTTCGTCTTGTTCTCTCTCTTCTGATGCCTCCTCTTTTCTCTGTGTTCGAAACTGTGGTTTATATAAGGGGGACAATATACCACATATATTTGAAAGTTTACAATCATAAAATACTTTATTTATTCACCATTATTATAGTGAAATTTAAAACTTAATACATGTAATTGAGAAATTGAGTCATACATACTGAATAATGGTCATATGAATGTGGATCTTGATCTTGGTCCCTTGGTGGTGCATATCCATAACTAAATAGCGCATCAACGATTTCATTCCATTGGCGTATTGGATTCTCCAACTTCATCGCTTGTGGGCTGACTCTGTTGACCCCAAGGATCCCAATGAGAAGAATAGCCTGCATAATTTTTTTTTTGAAAGTGAGTAGTGCCATTAATTGTATTAAAAGTAGAAAAACTTAAGAATAGCTATGCAAGTATAACAATAACCTACATAATGAGATCGGTCTTGTGTTTGTGCAATTTGTTTCCCAGAGTCTTGTGATTTTGTGCTATAATCTTGAGGCCAAGTGTCCCATTGAGAGTGTGAGCTCCCTCCATGGTCTTGCTTTCCCCAACCCCAACCATTAGTGCCCCAATGCTGAACACCTCCATAAGTATCATAATCGTGATCATCTTCTTCTTGTCAAGCAACTTGTATTGCCCAAAAAGCTGGACCACCTCCTCCAAGCTGTAGTGGCCCTGTGCATCTTTCATCATCATCTGATTCATCTTCTCATTTTCAAAATGATTGACTACCCACAGGCCCTACACAAGTTGATTTGGGTTGACCCTCATCTCGATGTCGTGTGCTTGACTTCTTTAATAGACTTGGGTTGGCCCCTTTTCTGGTCGTTTTTACTTTTGCTTTTCTGGAGCTCTGGATGGAATAGCAGGCTCAAGCATCCTTGGTGGCTGAATGTCAGACTGAGGTTCATCACATACTTCCTCCTTATCATTCTCATCCCTATCAAGCTCAACATCATCTAACTCTCCCTCTGCCTAAGCACTACCTGAAGGGTCAAATATAGGTTCTTCTAAAGGGCTTCTTGCCTCAACCCATGTATTTAAGGGATGCTCCTCATCAAATAATTCATCTAGATCGATTTGTTCCTCATTAGCAAGCCCTTCTTCTTCTGCCCCCTCAATGTCACTTCCCTCTTTTGCAATAGCCTTTGTTGTCTTTGTTGATTCTTCATTCTAAATCTCATGTTGCAGTGGCAGAAGACCAACTTCTCCAATCTTTGAGCCTTCAATCTATTCCTCAACTTGGTATGCACAAGACTAAGGGTACTCCAGTTCCTTTCACATTCACTAGCAGCTGTAGTCTGATTAAGAACCCGAATAGCAATATCTACTAATGCATTCATGCCCATACTTCTTCTCACAATTGCCCACCAATCAGCTATTATAAATGAAAAAAATGTTGTGTTACCATAGAAATTAGTGTAACAAAGTAAAAGGTTATCGCATAATATATTTATACCTGGACTATGCTTCATAATAGTAGTTTGAAGCTCTGATAGGCCAAAAACTCCCATTTTCAGCTTGAACTCATCGATTTGATTCTCTACTTCAAATCTCATGTGCTCATTTCTCAACATACAGCGTATGACACTTAAGAGCCCTTGCATCACCTCAGCATTTGCATGTAATATTGCACAATATTGGTAACAAGGGTTTAAGAAATATCCTGCACATACTATACAACAATCACAAGAATTAGAGATCTTAAATTGATTAGTTATTGTAAATTGTAATGAGTGTGTATACATCTTACCAGCTACACACAACTCATGCTGCAATGTACCATCCCACCTACTATCAATGATGTCCCACCATCTCTGATATATATTTGGAAACATTTTTTGGATTCTTTCTTTGGCCCTATCTATAGCTTCATATAGGTATCCCATGTCATTTTTGTCATCCCCATTTACCATCCTCAAGACTTGCAACATTGGCTCAACCAACTTGAGATACCTTTGGATATTTTCCTAGAAACTTCGTATCTCCACAAGTGTTTACACCACTTCCTTTTGATTGATTACCTTCAAAACAAACAAACAAACAACAAACGGGCCAGATTAGTGCTTGTGTAGTAGCAAAATCAACAAGGGCCAATAAAGAAAAGGATCATGACGGATTTACCTGAGATAGAGAGCCGGCCTTGTAGCGTGTAGGCATTCTTCCTGGCTGCCTGCCTGGCAGCTGGAGTGCACTTCCTTCTAGTATCCAAGTGGTGGACATATCAGCATGCCACCTTCGCTTCTTCGGGTGTCACCTTCGTAGTGGCCACAGGATCGATCTCCTAGATCTTTAGGAGGTTCACGAACATGACCCTGAGATGGTTGGGGAACCCAACCACCGAGGGAAATCACCGAACCAGGTCGGCATAGCCAAGTAGCCATGCTCCGCATGACTTGCAACAAAAAGAGGTCTGAACGTGACCACCATTGGTCTCTTCGAAGTCCGTCCTGCGTTTTAAAATTGAGGATGTCAAAATTTTAGGAGGAGGCCATGAAGCCCCAAATCCCAGCGAAAAGATGAAAGGTGGATTAGTCCCACCGGGCATGCCAGACTTGTGGACGCACTTTTTAATCTCAAGTATCATTTTATCTTTTATCGATTTATTAAGTGCGAGGGCGTGCCAGTCACCAATGTGACAATGTGTTCAGGCTTCGAGACTAGAGTGATTCGAAGCTTGTGGTGCGCATCGTCTGACTAGTCAGACAAAAGTGGATATCGGGTCAGGACTGGAATCGTCGCACCATAAAGGTTACGACATTAATTACATCCCCTCGAAGAGGAGAAAATCTTTGATTAATCCCCAAGATAAGGGGCCTCATGGCCTAAAAATCAAATTTTGTGAAATGGATGAATGAAGTGTTGAAGAGCATTAAAATCTCCTACATTAGGGTGCGAAAGGGTATTTGAAATCATATCGATCATATATTGACCATTTCATGTTCGTACTAACGTTCGGGTTGAAGATGTCCCAAGTATACGTGCAATTCCGAGACAGATGTATGCCGAGGTGCGGTAAATTTAATATCTGAGAAATGAGGAGATACGATTAAATCCTGGTCAAAACGGTTCGAATTCAACAGGTTATCGGCCTGAAGCAAAGTCACGCAATGACCATAATGGGGGGGGGGGGAATCTCCAAGGTCGAGCATGTCTTGCAAGGACATCTTTGATATTCCCTTCGCATAGGGTCAAAGGGGAGGAGTCCGGATGGAACGCCGTTAGATCACTTAATGGGTGCATTTTTATAGGTTCCTCTATTATTATGGTACTTTTATATCATGTTTATCATTGTTTTTATTGTTATTTTATCATTATTCTCCTTTTTGTTGCATTTTGGATATTTATCACCCTTGTAGCGGCGACGAGCTCCGGCTCCTGGATGTCCAAGAGGTCTACGAAGGCCACCCCTAGGAAGTTGGGGAAGTCGACCACTGGTGAAAACCTGTCGAATTGAATCGGCACAACAAGATAGCCACTGTCAGCATGGCTAGCAACCACGAGTGGGCCAAACTTGACAGCCATCACGATCGTTGGAATGCAACCTGCAATTTTAAATTGAGGAAGTTAGAATTTTAAGCAGAGGCCTTGAGGCCCCCAAATCTTGACGAAAAGATGAAAGGTGGTCCAGTCCCACCGAGCGTGCCAACTTGTAGATGCACTCAAAAATTCAATGTCTTTTTGTTCGTTGGTTCTCTCGCGGATCCATCCCCCTACCTCGATCGTCCCGAAACTAGCGATTTGGCCGCATGCGGGCGACGGAGGCTCCGGGCTCCACTCGCTCCTACTCGCTCCACCGTCCACCGAATTACGCGATGGAGAGTGCCAATGCGATCCTCTCACCACACTGGTCCCCGCAGTGCCTCCCGCGTCACGGTCCAACCCTGAAACGGTGAAACTGGGGTGAATGGGGGTGAGTGTGCGCGTGGGAGAGAGAGAGAGTGAGGGTTGGAGAGAGAGACAAGCTTCTCCAAGGACATTCTACACATTCTATGCAATCTCCCTCAGTTATTAAGCCAGTCATGTCAACGTCGTGTATTACTCTCCCTCAATTTCATCCTGCTTTACTAGTAAGGGAGTTATGTTTCAAGACTGAGTGCCAAATGGAGTTGCCAGAGCTCCATATCTTGCTGCCAAGAGACAAGACTCCATGGTTCCATGATGTTCAACACTCTGAGGAGTTATCTGTCTAGGAATGTATACATGTTTTTAGCACCGGGTGTCTAGGGGCAAGCGCCCCAATGAAGCTACATGTCCACAATCGGGCCAATCCGTCTGCCAGATGGGCCCGTTACTTTGAAGATATTACAAATTGAGAAGCCAGAAGGTCTGAGTTTGCGCCAGGCAGGTTCACTTCCAAGATATCTCTGCCAAGAAGAGACAACGGTGTGGATATAAGAGCCATGTGATGTGCACTCAATGGTCCACTTCTTCTCCTTTCTATTCATCATTTCTTCTACTCAGCTCCCACCCCTGGGTGGTGTATCTTTCCTCTTCTAATTCTGTCTCTACGATTCTATCCTCTCTTCCCGGGTCTGTGAACCCCCGCTTTTCTCATTTTGGGCCTCCAAGTTTTCAACATTCTCGTTATTCTGGGTCTCGGCCTATGCCCTCTCACCATCCCGATCCTGGGACATCTCCCGACTTGTCTCCTCCGGTATCTCCGAGTGCTTATTCTCCTTCCCTGACCCTGTCAGGTGATTCTCGTTCTCCTTCCCCGACCCTGTTGGGTGTCTATTATTCTCTTTCCTCGACCTTGTCGGGTGTCTATTATTCTTCTTCCCCGACCCTATCGGGTGATTCTAATTCTCCTTCCCTAACCCCAGCCAGTGATTATCATTCCTCTTCTCTGATTGCGTCGGATGATTCTTCTTCTCTTTTGTCTATTCCCTCTGCCTCACCCTTTTGGGGTTCTTGCCCTTTTTCTTGCTATTTTCAAGGCTTTAGCCCACATTGATCTCAACTGATCTGGTTTCTTCTGTATTTGGTTCCTTGTTATCAGTATCTCTGTGCCTTAACGAGAGAGTTCTAGCCTCGTCTCTCTTCCTTTTTATCCCTCTTCGTACAGTTTGGTGCCTGTCACTCCTCCGTGTCGAGGAATCCAATCCTTTGCTATTTTTTCATCTTTGTCCTATCAAGCAATGAATACAAAGCTTGCGCTGCTCAAAACTCATTGATTAATCTCGCTTCAGGGTGCTACTTTCACGCTATGGATTTGCAAAAGGTATCCTTTATTATTGTGCTATCATTTCCATTACTTACTTCTCTTGCGCGTGGTCATAATGATGGTTCCTCAAACATGTTTGAGTGGCTTAGTTAGGTTAAGTTTAGTCAAATTTGAGTTCGCTTCTGCAGCACCTTAGGCTGGTGATAGCTCCGTGCTGGGAGTCTAGTTCTTTTCCTGATCGTTAAGGGTAACCTTTAAGTAAGATTTTTCAAACACTTCACGACAAGCCATAGCCGATCTCCTCTAAGGCACATTGTTGCTGCTTTGGCCATGCTCTGGGTATGCACGAAAGCCTTTTCTTTTCTTTGCTCGGCCGAGTGCATGGGCAAGAGATTGATGCATGAGATGACGAACCTAGGCGTTCCCCAATACGGGAGAGGTCTCAAATAGAGGCAGTCTTGACCCTTAAAAAGTGAGCTTCATTGTAATATTTAGCCAAGAAGGGTTGTCAAAATCAAAATCAAAATCAAAATCGATAAATCAAATCAATATAGCAAAATTGTGAAGCAAAGGCATGGCGAGAGTGGCGAAGTCCCGTGGGACGTCATAAGTCCGGTCGCATGCGTGCCTAAGGGTCCTAAAAATAAAAGATACAAAACTCTGGCGCAACAGACTATCTCTTTGGCACACAAAGCCTTTTAATAAGTCGTGTGCTGCGCAATGCAAGTTTAAACTGGATTCCGGCCTGCGATCATTGGGCACAGGTCAATAGTCAAGATGCCCATTTTCTTTCCTATCTTTGCACCTTTTGTCTGTCTATTGCTATGTAATACAGAAGGGTACATTTTCTTTCTAGTGTTTAACATGGTAAGTGCTCTTTCCACTTGAAGGTGTATGGAGGAGACAGGGAGGAAAAGTTTAGCTGCAGTTGGGAGACTGTTACCAGGAAAACGAGGTGAAGATGGTTTGTTTAGGAAACATCTGACATGAACGGAAGGTATATGAAAGATTGGGGATGAGGACTCTAGGAGCAAGGGCAGGAGGGTCTTCTCCTGCTTCCATGGGTGAGAGGAACTCAACTGGTGGGAGAGGATATATGGAAGGTTGGGAATGGTGTCTCTAGGAGCAAGGGTAGGAGGGTTTTCTCCAGTTGCCATTGGTGAGAGGAACTCAAGTCATAGGAGCTGAAATAGCTAAAGCCTCAAAGTCTTCTGCGAAAACTTTTCATAAATGCTGCATTTCTCAGGTTTTCATTACCATCTTTAAGGGGGAATCACCTGAATTTTATTACTGAAGTGCATGATTTAATTACCACTAGGCATTGGAGATACATCTATGAGCATAAGAAGGATTCGTAGGTTCTATCCATTAATCTCAATCTTGGCATTGCAAAGAGCATCTCTTATTGTTTGCAGTCATTGGCATGATTTTTGTCATGTCTATGGGCTTGAGACTTGAAAGAACACTCCTTATCTTATATCTCCAACCCTAGGGGTGAGAATACCTGATGTAGACCTTAGTGATCTTTCTTTTGAACACTTATAAAATGGGACATGTAAGAAGATGCAAGGATTGTGGGCATGATAAAAATTTAGATGTGTAGAGACATGTCAATATGTTAAAAATGAAATTGTCATTCATTGTAATTTGGAGGGAACTCTAGCCTCCCTCCACATTGCAGTCTCATTGGTTAGAGCCTTGTTGAATGGGAAGTTTGGGTTGTTTTAAAAGTTCAGCGGTTCTTCATGTGTCATTCCCCTTTTTGTCCTGCCTCTCAAGTCCAATTATCTTTGATATATCTTCTGCAAATTTGGTTGATAACTTTAGGTGATTGAATTCATCCTGAAATGAATGTACCAGTTAATGTTTGCCTTGTATAATAAGCTGGTTTCATGATTTGACATGCTGGTAGGATCAGACTCTATATCATTGGTATTCTGCTATTGACATTTTTCATGTGTTTAATTGCAGCTAGTCAGGCTTTGGAGGTTTTAAATTTTACTCCCGTCAATGGGAAACCTATGAGGATCATGTTTTCACATCGAGATCCTAGTATAAGGAAAAGTGGATATGCTAATGTATTTATTAAGA
This sequence comes from Amorphophallus titanum, assembly GCA_024336825.1. Classification (NCBI taxonomy): domain Eukaryota; kingdom Viridiplantae; phylum Streptophyta; class Magnoliopsida; order Alismatales; family Araceae; genus Amorphophallus; species Amorphophallus titanum. The sequence continues at coordinate 4,805,856 of JANBPO010002057.1, forward strand.
ATCTGGATACAGCAATTGACAGCAAGTCATTACATGACATTTTTGCATCATTTGGTACCGTCCTTTCTTGTAAGGTGGCTACTGACACCAATGGCCAGTCAAGAGGCTATGGTTTTGTACAGTTTGAACATGAAGAAGCTGCACAGAAGGCTATTCAACAACTCAATGGTATGTTAGTTAATGACAAACAAGTATATGTTGGCCTCTTTGTTCGTCGTCAAGAACGAGAGCGAGCGAATGGTCCCCTGAAGTTCACTAATGTATATGTAAAAAATTTTTCTGAGACAATAACTGAAGAAGAGCTGAAGAGTATTTTTGGTAAATTTGGTCCCATCACTAGCGCAGTAGTGATGAAAGATGCAAATGGGAAGTCTAAGGGCTTTGGTTTCATCAATTTTCAGAGCCCAGATGATGCCGCTGCTGCCGTTGAGAAGTTAAATGGAACTGCTGTTTCAAATGATGAGAAGATCTGGTATGTTGGGAGGGCTCAGAGGAAATCTGAAAGGGAAGCTGACTTGAAGGCGAAATTTGAGCAGGAAAGAAATGGGAGGTTGGAAAAACTACATGGAGCAAACTTGTATTTAAAAAATATTGATGACAGTATTGATGATGAAAATACATACTCCTAATCCTATAGGCCCAAACTCGGCCACATTCAATCTCTAAACAATCTGACATTATGCAAGCTCTGCAGATAGGACAAGTAGTCTTCATATTTTATGGAACATGTATAGTGCTCCCAGTTGCAGGCATAAGTAGTGTTCATACTCATGGGAGCCCTGTAAGTAGACAACCGGTAGTGACGCAACTGAGATCTGACCGTGTCCTTCAGTATATTGCGACATTAAAGCATAGCCATGAGAATATGAATACGACGGGAAGAATGAACTACTGCTCTCAAAATCGTCATGATATCTGGGCTACTGCTACCATGATCGTCTATACTCACTGTCAAATCCTTGAGAGTCATGTGTGCTCATCCTCTCTAAATTAGACAATATGTCTTGATAGCTGGTACTGTTTATAATAGAACTTTTATAGTAAGGATTCCAATAATTAGCTGCCTACCACGCCCCTAGTGGTGGAGCATCGTGGTCCTTATCCTGTGTAGCATATGTGAAGTGTTGCTCCTCTATCTATACCATGTCTTTGTGGCGACCAAGTTTGTAGGCCCCATGACCTCTGTCTTGACTACTACAATACTCTTGGCCACCAACACTAGTATCCCCGCAACGACTCTATTGACCACCATGAGAACCGCCATCAATATGGGACGAAGAACCTGCCGGTGTACTGTCGTCATTGGAGTCATGACTTCCACTGATGCAAGACTCTACGGATGGCTCGGGAGTGTCATCATCTGCATAGGGATCTAACGTCTCCAAGTTTACAATGTCCATTGGATTTACTGGTGGTTGAGTGTCTTTTTTGCTCTTAAATAAAGTGGCCCATGATGATTTAATCTCTTGTGAACCAAGCGGCGGTTTCTCTATTGCATGTTATCTCCCTCCGGATGCCTAAGAAGCGGAGGTCATGTTTGATAAGAACTTCAAATAATTTCATACTGTGTAACTCAATAGGTATGAGTATACCTGTGACGACTAAGTGGGTGCCCTAGACGTCGAGCACCGTAGTGTAATAGATTGAGATGGTTGTTTGGATGCTGTCACAGGCTACAGAATTGAAAGGCCAACATATTCAATTAGCAATGAAATATAGTTTAACATATAAATCCTCTCATCTATTATAATCTCACCTCTCTAAATGATGAACTCCTCCTAGTCTCTCTAGAAGTGGATGTCCTTTTGGGTTCTGTAGATACTAAATGTCGTTGTGCAATAACCTGAGACCACTGTTCATATGTCGGATCAGCTTGTAATTTTTTTCATACATCATAGTACATAAATATATGCCTATGTGAGGCTTCAACAGTGATGTCATGCCTTAACAGTTCGTCACCACAATACTCTCTCATCCATACCAATACAAGTGTATGGTTGTAGATGTATTTCGTGACCTTCTGTGCCACCTCGACCACATACTTAATTGCAAGAAGTTGACAAATCTCTTTCAGCAACAAGTCTACATAGTGTAGTGCACAGGGGGTCCATAAAAGGTGTCATCTGATCCTCATCAACTCCTCCTCAACCTTCTTATAGTTTGAGCCATTATTTGTGACCACTTGAACAATAATGTACTCCCCCTGATCTTGTTCACCACTTACTCTATTAATGATAAAATATATTAGTAACTGTGGACATGACCTAACGCATTCACTGATGTGTGAAAAATCTATCTATACTATATAAGGGAATACAACGGTTTTTTTCCACCTATTCAAGGGGTGTTATCCGGCTTGGTTGATCTTGGTTCGTCGCTTCCGTGGGGAGGAGGTGTCGGGGGGAGCCTTGGAAGACGTCTTCTGGTTCATATTAGTACTGGGATTCTGCAACAGGGAGAGTGGGGTGCGCTGATTCTATGGATCTTTTATGGGGCATGATGCTGCTCATGCGGCAAAAAAAACCGCGTATATCACGCGCGAAGCCGATATCCTTTTTTAGTTCCTGCTTGTTCTTCTTTCTGGTGGTCTTCCTTCCTCCTATCACATGGCTAGCTGAGGTTTACTCTATTGGTAGATTTAGCTTCTGCTCCATATGACTTAAGCACTGTATGCCCATCTTGTTCCATTCAATTTGAGGTTGTTTGACTAATTCTGAGCATCTTAGAAGCTTGATCATTTGAGCATTGGTTCAAGATAGAAATTGACCTTAATTGCATTCTTGTGTTCGCTCTTGAGCAACTTTGCACAACACGAGAGGGAAACCAAGTCCAGGGTTTTATTATCATCAAAATCATTTGGAGAGACTCAACAGATCCTATCTTTTAGCTTAGCCACCTTGGCCAAAGCCTGCTATAACAAATTTCAGCTATCTTGTATTATGGCCCAACCTCTTTGGCTAAGGCCCACTATCACACAATTCGGCTAGACTATCTTCTGGCTTTCGTAGCCCGCTACCTTGCTATCTTTCGACTTTCATAGCCCGCTAACTCTGGCTCTTGCAACCTACTGTCCTACTACTTGCTGGCTCTTATAGTCTACTACCTCTAGCTCATATAGCCTGCTATCTCTGGCTCTTGCAGCCTGCTATCCTGGCCTTTGCGGCCTACTATTCTACTATTTCTGGCTCTTGTAGCTTGCTATCTCTGGCCCTTGTAGCCTGCTATACTGTTACCTTCTGGCTTGTGTAGACTACCATCTTACCACCTTCTGGCTCTCATGGCCTACTATCTCTAGCTTAGCCTGCTATCTCTGGTTCTCGTAACCTGCTATTCTACCATTTATAGCCTACTTCCTCTGGCTCTTATAACCTGCTATTCTACCATTTCTGACTCTTATAGCCTGCTACCTCTGGCTTTTATAGCCTACTATTTTACCATTTCTGGCTCTTATGGCTTAGCTTGCTATCTCTGGTTCTCATAACCTGCTGTTCTACCATTTCTGGCTCTTATAGCCTACTACCTCTAGCTCTTATAGCCTGCTATCTCACTATCCAGGCTTTTACAGCTTGTTATCCTAGCGTTTAGCTTGCTATCCTGCTATCCGAGCTTTTACAACCTACTATCCTAGCATTTATAGCCTACTATCTTGCTATCTGGGCTTTCGCAGCTTGCTATCCTAGCATTTATAGCCTACTATCCCACTATCCTGGCTTTTACAACATACTATCCTGACTTTTATAGCTTGCTATCTCGCTATCTGTGCTTTTATAGACTACTCTCCAGGCTTTTATAGCCTGCTATCCCACTATCTTGACTTTTACAGCCTGCTATCCTAACTTTTATAGCTTACTATCTCGCTATCTTGGCTTAGCCTATGATCCTGGCTTTTATAGCCTGCTATCCTGCTACCTTCTGACTTTTACAGCCTACTATCCTGCTACCTTCTGACTTTTGCAACCTACTATCCTGGCTTTTGCAGCCTACTATCTCGCTACTTTCAGGCTCTTATAGCCTACTATCCTGCTACCTTCTGGCTTGCATAACCTGTTATCCTGTTATCCTGGCTCCTGCACCCTACTATCCTGGCTTTACAGCCCGCTACCCTACTATCTCTGGCTCTTGTAGCATGTTATCTCTTGCCTAGCCTAGTGTCTCTAGCTCTCGTGGCCTGCTATTATGCGATCCCTGGCTCCCGCAGCCTACTATCTCTAGCTCAACCTACTATTCTGGCTCTCGTAACCTGCTGTCCTACTATCTCTAGCTCTAGTAGCTTGCTATCTCTGACTCTCGTAGCTTACTATTTCATTATTTTTGGCTGTCATAGCCCACTATCCTGCTATTTCTCAGCTTAGACACGTCGTCGAAGCCCGCTATCCTTATATCCATTGCCTTAGACTTTGCATCGAAACCCACTGTCTCGCTACCCTTTGGCACAGGCCTATCTCTATGATTTCTATCATGCCCCACCATGGTAATCGGTTCAACTCAATGACTTAGGCCTCCCCTCAAAGCCTACTATCCCTCTATTTAGGGGAATTGCCAAGACAGAATTTTTAAACGGCTTAGGTGAATTATCATGACGCCCTACAGCTTGGCTTAGGCAGAAGGCCATGACAATGTAGAATTTTTAAACGGCTTAGGCGAATTATCATGACGCCGTGCTTAGGCGAATTATCATGACGCTGTACAGCTTAGCTTAGGCAGAAGGCCATGACAAGATAGAATTTTTAAACGACTTAGGCGAATTGTCATGACGTCGTACAGCTTGGCTTAGGCAGAAGGCCATGACGCCAAGGCAAAATTTTTAAATGGCTTAGGCGAATTGCCATGACGCCGTACAGCTTGGCTTAGGCGGAAGGCCATGACGCCAAGGCAGAATGGCGGGTTTCATCATCGCTATTGGGTTTATACCGATGCAAAGGAGTTTTATAGGTTTCATCAGAATAGACGTGAGGTCTAATCTGGGTAAGTTTCATCATCGATCGGGCGATGTGCCGGTCGATCAATAGCTGGTTTCATCATCGATATTGGGTTTATACCGATGCAAAGGGGTCTTATAGGTTTCATCAGAATAGACGTAAGGTCTAAACTGGGTATGTTTCATCATTTTTATCACAGGTGGGACATGAGAATATACGTGGGTTTCATCATCAGTGAGACTTAAGAAAATGTGCAGGTTTTATCAGAATAGACTTAAGGCCTATCCCGGACAGGTTTCATCATCGGTGGGACATATAGAAATATGCGGGTCTTGTCAGGATAGACGTAAGGTCTATCCCAGATGGGTTTCATCATCGGTGAGACATATAGAAATATGCGGGTCTTGTCAGGATAGACGTAAGGTCTATGCCAGACGGGTTTCATCATCAGTGGGACATAAGAAAACGTATGGGTTTTATCAGAATAGACGTAAGGTCTATTCTGGACGGGTTTCATAGTTGAATGGGTAATGCGCCGGTCGGTCAACGAGGGGTTTCATTATCGATGGGACGTAAAGAAATATGCAGGTCTTGTCAGAATAGGCGTAAGGTCTATCCCAGACGGATTTCATCATCTATCTAAACGGAAGATCCAGGTCAAAGGTGAAAGATCTTTTTATTGACTGACTGGACGAAAGGTCTGCACCAAAGACTACATATTGATGTCGACTCGACGGGATGTTGGAGTCAACAAACCTTACTTAAACGGTATGTCTAGAATAAGGGCAGAAGTAAAACATTATTATCGTCTTGACGCCATGTCAAAAATGACCAACCTGGAAAAGATAAAGGGTCTGGGCCAAGGTAGAATATGGTTGTTGACTTGACAGCTTTGCCAAAGTCAACCAACTTGGCAAAGACGTGAGGCCATAGGCCAAGGGATGAATATAGGATATGGATGCTGACCCAACGTCATGTCAGAGCCAACGAACCTGGCAGAAGCGTGAGACTTAAGCCAAGGGCATAATGTAAGATGGGTGTTGACTCTGCATCCTGTCGGAGTCAACGAACTTGGCAGAGGCATGACACCTAAGCCAAGGGCAGAATATAGAATGTGTGTTGACTCGGCATTCTGTCAAAGCCAACGAACTTGGCAGAGGTGTGAGGCCTAAGCCAAGGGCAGAATGTAAGATAGGTGTTGACTCGACGTCCTGTCGAAGTCAACGAACTTGGCAGAGGTGTGAGGCCTAAGCCAAGGGTGGAATATGAAATATGTGTCAACTCGATGTCTTGTCGGAGCCAACAAACTTGGTAGAGGCGTAAGGCCTAAGCCAAGGGCAGAATATACAATAGGTGTCGACTTGACATCCTGTCGGAGCCAACGAACTTGGCAAAGGCGCGAGGCCTAAGCCAAGGGCAGAGCATAGGATTAGTGTTGACTCGACGCTCTGTCAAAGTCAACGAGCTTGGCAGAGACGTGAGGCCTAAACCAAGGGTAGAATATAGAATGAGTTCTGACTCGACATCCTATCAGAGCCAACGAAATTGGCAGAGACGTAAGGCCTAAGCCAAGGGCAGAATATAAGGTAGGTGCTGACTCGACGTCCTGCCGGAGTCAACGAACTTGGGATGGGCGTGAGGCCTAAGCCAAGGGCAGAATATAAGATAGATGTTGACTCGACGTCCTGTCAAAGCCAACGGGCCCTACCCTGATAGAAGGTTTTAGGGTGAGGGTCAATCAAATGGTAGATGAACGAGAGGCCCAGACCCAGGGCTAAATATTGGTGTTAACCTGACGGAATGTCAGAGTCAACGAACCTTGCTCAGACGGAAGGCCTGAAACAAGGGTAGAATGTGTAGATGAGGGTGTCAACCCGACGTCATGTCAAAGTCGATCGGCTTGACGAAGACGTGAGATTTAAACCAAGATAGACTATGGACGTTGACCCGTGGAGATGTCAGGATCAACAAATCTTGCTCAAACAGAAGGTCTAAGACAACGTGAAGGAATCTTTTTGTTGGTTTCTTTGTTCGAATTTATTAGGTTTATTAAGTTTATTAGATTTACAAGATTTTTAGTTTGGTTGGGTTTGTTAAGTTCACTAGATTTATTGGTTGAGTTCATTAAGGGTTTTTTATTTTTTATTTTTTATTTTTTTTTTGAATAGTTAACTTTGCTTGGGCTTTTGACACATTATTCCCCTTTTGGCCATGACTTCCACCTAGTAGGGCAGTGGGTAGGTTTGATGGTCTAACCTAAAGCCTCACTCCCCCTCGTGAACCAAAGAGAAGAGAATGGGTAATACCTTACACTCTTGGTTTGGCTCTGACTTTCTTCAGATTTTGCACCATTTGAGCTTAAGAGCTAAGCGTGTTGTGTGTGTCGGGGTTAACCTAAGGTTAAATTACCAAGAATGAAGAATGAATTAGAGATTTTGATTTTTCGAGTTTCTTTGGCCCACGTACCATGACAGCCTGCAATTTTGTCTTAGGGGTGATACTTTTTAATATATAGTCTATTCCAAGGGTGCGCCAATTCTTCCCCTTCAGTATTAATCAGTTTATAAGCATTATTAGGGTAAACTTTGTATATTACATAAGGTACTTCCTAGTTTGGTTGGAGTTTAGAATGAGGTCTGCGAGATTTTATGAAATTCTTTTAATTACCATATCATTGATCTTGAATTTTCTCTCAATCACTTTCTTTTGATAAAAACGTAAGAGCCTGCTTTGATAAGTATGCGCATGTTCAGAGGTGACTAGACGTGTGGTATCAAAGCCTTGATTTTTCTTCAACCCTAGGTCTTGAGTCTAAGTCTATATGTTAAACATTGATTGTTAGTCATCTGATAGGCACCCGGTGAGATTGGGTAGAACCATGGGGTTAATTGGTAAATATTGTGATAATCTTAATGAAGTTAAAAGATTGTAAGCTATTAACCATTATGTAAATTTGTGTTAATTATAGGTTAAGATGGCTGAGGAGCATGCTTAATGGCGAGAGATGCGACATACAGTGCAAGGGTTGACTCAGGCCTTGAAGTAGATAGCCTAGGGAGGAGCTCGTCAGGGTGCGGGAGATTTGCATAGGAGCTTCCAGGATATGAATCCCCCTAGGTTTAGTAGGTCTATTGATCCCGATAAGGTGGAGAATTAGGTTAAGGAAATAGAGAGGGTTTTTAGGGTTATGTAGTGTACTGACCAGGAGAAGGTCTTGCTAGCTACATACCAATTAGATAGAGACGCGCGGACTTGGTGGGAAGCGGTAGAAGTGACGTTAGCCAATAATCAGGTTTCGTGGAATGAATTTGTGGAACTTTTCAATGGGAAGTATTTTTCGGAGAGAATTCGAGAAAAGAAAGCAGTTGAGTTTGCATCCCTGAAGCAGAGGAACTTGTCAGTAGCAGAGTACGAGGCCCAATTTTCTAGATTAGCCCATTATGCGCCCCACCTAGTTAGCACAAAGAAGATGAAGGCTACGAGATTTTTGAATGGACTGAGAGTTGAGTATATCCTATAATTAGTGCCCTTAGAGACTTAGGTGTATGCTGAGATAGTAAAGAAGGCCCAAGTGTTGGAGGATGCCATGGGTATGACGGAGCGGATTTCTAGAAGACTTGCCAAGAAGGGAGGAGCGAATGGTTCTGAGGATAGTGTGCCTACCAATGGAAGAGGCCGAATGGCGGCAATGGGAGTCATAAAGATAAGAAGGGTAAGAAGGTAGACCAACAGATCGTCCCTGTTAAGAAGAAGTGCGAGCATTGCGACAAAGGTGGGCATCAATTGGAGGATTGCTAGAGGAAGCAGGGGAAGTGCATTCACTGTGGCAGTGAAGAGCATAGAATTGCTCGTTGTCCTCTGAAGAAGGAGCAAGCGCCGCGAGATGAGTAGCTGGATGAACCAAAGCAACAAGGCAAGCTGAAAGCGATAGAAGGTACTTCAAAACCTGCATTAACTATATATTTCATGCTTAGATATGGTGATTTTTGTATATTGGCATGAATTAGAAATGTTTCGTTAGTTGAAATGTTAGAAGGATATTTGGGAGTGGTAATTTTACCCCATTAATATTTTGAGAGAAATCGTGTGAATTTGAAGGACCAAATTCTTTAAAGTGGGGGAGGGTGTAGCATACCGAACCACAATAGGTGGTATTTTGATAGTGGCTACTCTAGGCGCATGACTGGGGAAAAAGGAAAATTCTGCATGCTGGTGGAGAAAGATGCAGGACATGTCACCTTTGGTGGAAATACTAAAGGCAAGATCATAGGATCAGGTAAGGTTGGCAAGTGTTTATCATGCAACATTGAAGATGTTTTACTTGTTGAAGGTCTTACATACAATCTCCTTAGCATTAGTCAACTGTGTGATAAGGGTCATAAACTAGTTTTTGACTTACATGTATGCACCATTTTTGAACCTAATTCAGAAACCATAAATTTCATTGGAAAAAGACTCAATAACATTTATATAGTTGATTTAGATGATGCTACACACATTAATCTGTGTCTTATTGTAAATAAAGATGATTTAGCCTATCTTTGGCATCGTAGGTTGGGTCATGCTAGTTATAGAATGCTACATAAATTGAATAAATTTAGCATGGTTAAGGGCTTACTTGAAATATCATTCAAAAAGAATAATAAAATCTATGAAGCATGTACTCAAGAAAAGCAGACTAGGAAGTCATTCAAGTCTAGAATAGAAAACATGTCTTCTAAATCTTTTGAGCTGATTCATATGGATCTATATGGACCTACTAGATCAGCTAGTTTAACTGGTAGGAGATATGGATTTGTTATTATAGATAACTTCTTTATGTATACTTGGGTATTCTTTTTGACTCACAATAATGATGCTTTCAGTGAATTTCAGGAATTTATCTACAGAATAAATCAGGATGGTAAGTATTCCATATCCAACATTCTGTCAGATCATGGTGGTGAGTTTGAGAACTCACAGTTTGATGATTTTTGCAAGAATAATGGGATAACCCACAGATTTTCTTCACCAAGAACTCCAGAACAGAATGGAGTGGTTGAAAGAAGGAATAGGACCTTGGTGGAGATGGCCCGGACTATCCTAGTGGAAAGTAATTTACCTAAAAGGTTTTGGGTTGAAGCTGTGAACACCTTATGCTACATTATCAATAGATCATTGGTAAGACCTAATGCGGGGGCGATATGCGACTCGAGACCAATTTCTGCAAATTTGGGACTCTAGGAGACGACGCGACTCATTGGACGACACGAACAACTCGACACCAAAAGTGGTCCAGAAGAGGCAAACACGCCTCCAACAAGAAGTACTCACTCACAATCGTCCCTTGCGAGGGAAACGCATCGATCGGCATGGTTGAAAAATCGACACAAAGTCTCGGGTGGTCAATACTCTCTCTCGTGCTCAGATCGAGACACGGGACAGGTCATGCACTCATCCTTAGAACGGTGACTAAATTGATCTAGCTAGCATCCTAACATGCTCACTAGTAGCGCCATAAAGAACTTATACTAGAAGAGCAATGCAACAAAAATGGGGGGTGTGCGTACCTCCATGCTCGGGGCATGGGGAAGACGTCCCGGCCAAGACCCGTAACTCCCGATACAGTGGTAAAATGTAATTACAGTAATGATTTTATGATCCACTCCATGCAGGGAGGTAACAGGCTACACAACTAAGACGACGGGATCTGGGGTGATTGTGCACTGCGACTCTGAAATCTACTGGCCGATAGGACAGCGAACAAAGGCCTTCAAAGGGACGTCATCCTCCGGGGATCTTCTGAAGGAGGCAGTTCACCGGGACGTTAGTGGAAGGTCTTTGGTCGACTCCCAGTAGTGGCGGTCACTGAATCTGAGCCTGGGTATTTTATTGGGAATTAACTCCCAACACTGTCCCGCAGCCCTGTCTCGGGACAGATCTGCATGCTTCCACGCAAACAGACGCCACGCCCAGATCCGGTGTCAGATCGGGATGAAACCTGTGCCGTTGGAAAGTAGACTCAAAGGGCTACAATATAAATGAATTTTACATCCATCCAATTGTTAGATTTGAAATGAAAACTTCTACAACACTGTAGTTGTTTCTAGCCCAAGTGAACCTGTACGGTTTCGGGCGAAACCGTCCGGTTTTGGACTGAAACCGATACGGTTTCGTCCGAAACCATTAAAAAAGTATTTTTATTAGGTTTCGGACCTGTTACAGTGAGCAGGTCCGGTTTCGGATCGGTACCGGCCGAAACCGATACGTTTCGGCCGATATTGCCAGCCATGTTTCTTTGATCCTTTATTTTAGTACAGATCCCAAAGATCTGAAGGATTGCCCTACACAATTTTGTGCAAGGTTGATCCTGTCCTATATCTATAATCAGCTAATGCAGATTGCTATCCTCTGTTGCTGCAGTACTCTCTGCATGTCACTCTAGTTGATGTAGTTTTATGTTTGCCATCAACCTTTTGTAGCTGATGAATTTTTAACATTCTATATGGTTTCTGTCTGTAGTATAGTTCTTTTCTTTTCTTTTGTTCTCTGTCTCTCCCAGTTTACTTCTTTTCCTTGGCTGTGTACAAATCTGGAAGCCTGTTATGTTTTCAGTAAGATGCATATATTTTTGTTCATAAATAGTAAAGATTGGTGTGTTATCATGTGGAGAGTTAGAGAAGAACAGTGAAGCTTTCTATTCATTATTGGGATGGTATCCCACCATACATACAAGGTATTTCCTAGTACAAGTGTAACTAGGGCATTTCCCTGCTACAAGTGTAACGAGGGCGTCTCCTTTTGAACCCCACAAGACATACAAGTATTTTCTGACATTTAATTCAAGAAATTAAAGTGCATATGACATGGCACGAAATGATGCAAGAGCGTCGCCATCACATAAGCACCCATGGGCATTTCATCGAACACGAGGAGAGCAGCACAAAGTCATGCACACCCGCTCAATAAAACCAAGTTTTTTTGCTTCTAATGACCCATAGATATTTTGTCAAACAGTTGGTGGGCGGCCGGAGCCATGTACCCACTCATAAAGTCTACATGAGGTCAAGCTTTTAGCTTCTTATGATGTGTAGACATTTCCTCAAACACCTAGTGGGCGCCACAAAATCATGCACCCACTTGACAAAAATTTATACAAACTTAAATTTTTTAGTCTCATTGGGGTACTACCATGGCATTAAAACAAATGACCCTTACCCTGAGGTCTAGGAGCAGCAAGGCGGCACCACAAGGGGTCAACTAGAAAGAAACAAAGTCCTCCACGCCTCCACGTGTTGCTTTGTTGGAAAGGAGGCCAGAAAAGATAAAAAAACTCCCCCCACAGGTGGCCTTTTATAAGCCTTGGACTGAGCACATTGGGGGGGGGGGATCCATCCTCCTCTCATCTCCTTGGCGTGGACAGACCAGGTGGAGAGGGGAGGACCCCCAGTGTGTCCACCGGGGGTGCCTCCTCTCCCTGTTGCTGCTGCTCTTTTGAAGATAAAGGAGGTGGAGGACCCCCGGTCTAGTCCACCGGGGGTACCCCCTCTCCCCCTCTGTTGTTGCTAGTAAAATGGACCGGGTGGGGGGGGACCCGGTCCAGTCCACCGGGGGTACCCCCCCTCCCGGCGCGTGCGCGCTCCCTCTTGCTGCTGCGTTTGAAGACAGACCGGGATGGGGGACCCTTGGTCAATGCTATTGGGGGTACTCCCCCCCGGTCACCACCGGGGGTGGTTTCTCCCATCGCCCTACTTTGTCGGTGATGCCTCCCTCTTGACTTTTCTAACGCCTGTAAAAAGGGGAGAGGGCGACCTACAGGGAGGAGCTTTTTTTTCTCAGCGAGCTTCTTCCTTGAGCAAGAGAGCATTGGAAATTTGAAGTTTTGTTGTTTTCTTCTTCTCTTCTCTAGGAGTCTTAAGGGGGAAGACTTGAAGCCAAGTGTTGAAACCTGCGCAAGAGGTTAGGTGGGCACCCCCTTTCAAAATCTATACTTTGCTAAAAGTTACATACAAGCCCTTTCATGAGGGCATAATTGTAAAAGTACCCGCCTATGAAGGAATTTGTGCCATGAGTATAGGCATCTTCCCAGTCACAATTAGAGTAATTTTCAATTCGGGAAGTTACCTCTTATTCTTTTCTTTCTTCTTCCCTTCTGACCATCAGGCATAGCTTGTCATCACTTTCATCTTCGAATGTGCTTCCTTCATCTTCATCCTCTTCTTCATCACTCCAGGTACTTATCATGGCTTTAGGCTTTTTACCTTTCCACCTAGGTTGCTTCATCTTCTGAACTTCCAGACAGTCAGCTCTCACATGTCCAGACTTCCTGCAATTGTAACATACAACTTTATCAGATTTTTTCACATTATCAGATTTAACTTTAGAGCTTGACTTACTGGTAGAAGATTTCCTTCTTAAATTCTTACCTTCTCTTTTAAGAATTTTTTTGAACTTTCAAGTCAACATGGTGAACTCACCTGAGTCTTCCTCTGAACTAGGTGACATGCTCTCATTAGATGACTCTTTGCAGCTTGAACTAACTTTTAGAGCCAGGGGTTTCTTCTTCTTCTCAATTTCTTCAATTCCCTTCAAGTTCAACTCATGGGTCATCAACGAACCAATGAGCTCACCAACTGTGGTGGTAGCTAGATTTCTTGATTCCTCCACCACGGTGGCCTTGCTGTGCCCAATTGGGGTTAATGACCTGAGAATCTTCCTGACCAGCTCATTTTCACTATAAACTTTGCCTAAACTCTTTAAGCTATTAGTGAGCTGAGTCAACCTAGCATACATCTCAGATATGCTTTCGTCAGATTTCATTTTAAAGCCTCATATCCAGATATAAACATATTAGCTTTTGTTTCCCTTACCTCCAAAGTTCCCTCATAGATTACCTATGAATGGTCCCACATCTCTTTTGCTGTGGAGCAAGAGGAGACCCTTGGGAACTCGGTAGGGTGTAGAGTGCACTGCATGATGTTAATGGCACTCCAATTTAGATTAGATCTCCTGATCTGCGCTCGAGTCTAGTTATCCTCATTTTCAGGTAGCTAGAAGGGACCTCAATAGACTACCTTTCATATCTCGTCATCCTAAGCTCTTAAGAACACCAGCATACAATTTTTCCAATACGTATAATCAGTTCCATTAAAGAATGGCGGCTTATTAACAGAATGTCCTTGAGCTATGTATCCTCTATTCTCCATTTCACTAAATCTCTCAGAGATGTTAAGCCCTTACTAGAGAGTTAGGCTCTAATACCACGTGTTGGTTCAGTGAGATGAAGGATCTAGAGGGGGGTGAATAGATCCACCCAAATTAACCTCTAATGTAGTAAGATGATAGTGCAGAATTGAGATCTATTGCTATAGAAGCTACTAATTTGAGCTAAAGTGATCAACAAGCAGAGTAGACAACCGAACACAATCAAGCACACACGAGACAAAAGGAATTTAAGGTGGTTCAATCTCAACTCAGAGACCTACGTCCACCCCTCACTCAACTGAGTGAGGCTTCCATTGACTATAGCTTAGATCCAGTGAATGCACAGCTTACATCCGTTGACTAACAGCTTGAGTACACTCAATGTAGATTGAGATTTGCTGCCAAACAGCTTGAGTAAATAAAGTTTTGAATCGAAAACAAAAATGAACAAAAAATAGAATGCAGTTCTTGTTCAAAATTCTCCCAATGAGTGTGAAATCGATCTACAGATGAATTTCCCTTTAGCTTCAAATCTCCTTGCAATCTGATGAATCTGGAACCTTAAGCTTCATATTTGGACTTGGTTGAATGATCACCAACTTGTCTTTGATCTTGCTCTGGATCTGTGCTCGAATTCTCCTGTCTCTGTCTCTATTGTTCTCCCTCCAATTCCTCTCGCTCTTCTCGCCCTTTTTCTTAGTTCTTTCAGCTTCTTTTTCACCCCCTCTGTTCGAAGGACGTAGATGCGTATTTATAGAGCAGAGTTCTAAATTTTCAGAATTAATTCAAATCTACATCCTAATTATGATTGATCCACGTGTTTGCATCTTTGATCCCTCCGGCTCATAGGAGATCACCCCCAGTACCTCAGTCCCTATGCCAGCTCTTTCCTCTCTTGCAAAGCAAGCAAGGTTGTCCGGCAAGGATGGGCTGGCCCTCCAGCCACCCCCGGAAGATCCATCATTGGTGTTGACACCCATTTTTATCCCGCAAGTCGAGTTATTTATCTTATTTCATCTTTTCTGACGCCCCAAATTATCCATTATTTTGGAGCCTTCCTTGGATGGATTTCGAGCCCATTTCATTGTTCCCCAGCCTTTGGACTTCGGAGATCATGATTTCTTAGAGCCCTGGGACTTATTTTATCAGCTTCCAGCCTTCCAAGTCGACTTACGGCCCATTTAGGTCAACTTGTATCAAGCATTCAGCCCGTTTCGCTGCGCAGTCCTGAACATGGCCCTTTCTCACCCCCTTCTGTTCCTCTATTCATTAGGTGACCTTCACAAAAGTTGTTCATTTTTTAAATCCCTAGATTTTCTTCTTCTTCGACATTAGCCAGTTCTCCATTGATTTCAAGTTATTTACATTTTTTTAGCACACTGCGTTGTTCACACGCGAATCCAGCATTTTTTCTGTTCTCCCCTTATTTTATCTCTCTTCTGGTCGTCTTCTCATCTTACTCCTTTCATAAAAGTTATTCATTTCTTCGTTATCTACAATTTCTTTTTCTTCACCTTTTCCTAGTTCTACATCATTTTCGAGATATTCTCCACTTTCTAGAACTGACCATTTTTTGGCTGAAGAGCCCAGCTCTCGCTGGACTCTATTTCTTGTGCGTCTAGAAGCCCCTTGTGAGGTTGATAACTTCCAAATCCTCCACCAAATTGAGTCTCATTTGTTCTAAGCTCCTATCCCCACTATTATCTCAAATTTTACTCATAGAACTCGAGTTTTGGTGGCCTATATCCTCTGAAAACGTGGAGAAAACTTCTGGGTTTATGTAATTTCTGTACAAGTCAAACTCTATTCGATCAAGCTCTGGGCACTGCTTTCCACATGAATATCTTCCAGATTCTTTCACGGAATTGAGTCCCACTTATTCCTATCTCTTGTCCTCACTATTATCTCGAGATTGATCTAGAGAACAAGAGTTTTGGTGGGCTATATCTCCTAAAATTGTGAGAGAAAGTTCTGGATTTATGCAGTTTCTATATAAAGAACCCTGTGCGAATTGCGCGAAGGGGGCATGTTTCTGAGGCAATGATGAAGTCATGCCGCATTGTCTTCATCCTTCTTTGACCCTAGCGTGAAGAGGGAAGTATTAGCTTCGCGTTGGTTCTATTTGGACTTTATTTTATCATCATTTACCCACTTTTCCGCGCCCCTACTTTTGGCAAATCATCACAGATTTCTGATTTTCTGCAACAACTTCACGACGGGGGCCTGTTCTTCAAGCCGGGGCAGAGGTATGTGGCATCCTCTTCGTCTTCCTTTGACCCTGTCTTGAAGAGGGGAGTATTAGCTTCGTATTGATCCTATTTGGGCATCCTTTTCTTCATTCTTTTCCTTCTTCCCAAGTCTCAACTTTTTAGGTTTCACCATTCTGTTCTGCCAATTTGAAACCCAGATTTCTTACGGAGGGGGCACGTTTGCGTTGCTGGGGGGAGGCCATGGTATATCTTTGATCATTCTTTTCAACTCTAAGCTCTTAAGGAAAGTATATTTTTCATTTTTTCCCATTTTGGGCCCATTATCGCGTCCTCTTCATGCTTATTTTTGTTCATCATTTTACACTTTCACACAGTTTTTATACTTAAAAAGTCATTTTTCTACCGTTATGCATCCTTCGTTTTCCTGTATTTTTCACCCCATTTTTTCTGCTGTCTTCTCCATTTTAAACCCTTCTTTTTACCGTAGTTTAACCACAATATTCCCATCGTTCCATAGCATCATTTATTATCCTTTTTGGTGTCTTATTCTACAAGTTATTCTTCATTCAAAGCAGGGCATGCATCAAAGGTGGTGCTCTATAGTTGGTTTCCCTTGGTTAACGGTACCCCTACTAAAGCCATACCTGAGAAACATAAGGTCTTAGAGAGAGAAGAGAAGAAAAATTAGGGATAACCCTTATATGAGTTAAGAAGATGTCAGGTTTAACTTCCGTTCATAGCACAACCGCTAAAGATTCGGTTTGTTGGGCCGAGACTTTTGTCTAAACATCGAACCTTAATTCTCTTCTAGGCACGCATACGACCGGGCTCATAATATCCCACGGGAAAATTGTACTGCCCTCTTGCCATGCCATTTTCTTTGGAATATGTTCTTTTCATTTTTTTGATCATCATTTCATTCTTTTGTGTCATTTGGACTTCAAAGATATTGCAATTGAAACTATCACAGAATAAGGTGATAATAGACCCCCCCTATTTAAGACTCTCTCTTATCGGGGTGTGCTTAGGTTGGTTCACTACAAGAAAATTGGCCTTGACTTACGTTTAAAAAATGTAAGTATAGGTCCAAAAAATGTAGGTAAAGCCTTTACCCACGTTTGCTTGCCACGCTTTCAAAGCGTGGCGCTTGCTCGCGTGACTATAGCTTATGCCTACGTTTCAATGAAACATAGGTACAGTTCTCCCTATCCCTACGTTTTTGAAGCATAAGAATAGTTCAGTAAAAAGCGTAGGTAGATATAGACCTATAATTATGCTTTGAAAGTGTAGGAATAGTCCAGCAAAAAGTGTAGGTAGATATCGACCTATATCTACGCTTTGAAAGTATATGAATAGTATAGCAAGAGTGTAAGTTAAAAATATATATACACACGCATATAATTGGCTATACCTACACTTCTAAAAATGTAAGTATTACCTTTACTACGTAGTAAAAGAAACGTATGAATAAGTATTAACATCACTTTTTAGAAAACGTAGGAAAATAATTTAATGTTGGTTAATAAAAAATGTAAGAATATGTTATCTTTTTTTTAAAAAAAATCATTAGTATTTGTGCTCTCATCACCTATAATAGTGCACATGCATTGCTTCTATAAATAGTAATTAAATATTACATTTTACAAACATGAAATATTTGCTCTCTTAATGTGAGATGAACTTTAGAGAAATAATAAGGATATAGGCAACACTTGTCCCTAAAACTCTAGCTATGTTGAAACAAATTTATACACATCTCAGCATCATCTATATCCATATTACATGTGAAGTAACAAAGCAAATAGTTAAAAGGTCATCAAGAATGATCAAGTTCATGAACCAATTCCATACTGAAATAGAGGTACTGTTAAATCACATCAAAATAGTCAATCTCACACTTATAGAACTTGATAAAACATGATCAATTGCATAGGTACTCACTATTCACAAAGGATAGGGTTAAACGTGGTCAGGGACAGGACCGCGATCTTCAGAATGTGGTCTGACTAATGGATATGCTCAGATAGGAGGTCACCTTGAATGTGGTCTTTGGGTATGCCGCCTTCAGGAATGAAAAGCTTGAACACAGTTTCTCAGTACATCACATTCAGAACAGGCTGAACATAACCAAATAGAATCTCGTTTCGTGGTTCGAAATGCCGGTCGAATCATATCTTAGACCTATAAGATGAGACTCAAAGGGTTTCTAAGATTTTTAGGGTACAACCAGCTTGGTGTCCATATAGGCATCCATGGCTTGTGAAGCCTTATAGAGCTAAGTAAAGAAGTTATAGTCCAGCGGAAGAAATATCTGGCAGAGGATTCTAATTTCACCGAGAAAAGGGCTATATGAATAGAACTAGAAACCATAGTAACTCGGTAGATACATGCCACCGAGATGACATGACCTTCAAATAATGATAATAAAATCATGTAATACAATAAAACACCGATTATAACCAATTAAATTGGAGGCTAAACAAGGAATATATTAACCCTATGCCAATATGTAAGCTATTTAGACTAAGACGACTTGACCTTTGTGGTTTGTAGATTTGGGATGGTTAACCTTTATGGTTTGTAGCTGAAGGTTTGAGGTGGCTAACCTTTGTGGTTTGTAGCCGAAAATTTGGGGTAGCTGACCTTTGTAGTTTGTAGCCGGAGTTTGATGTGGCCGACCTTTATGGTTTGTGGCCGAAGATTTGAGGTGGCTGACCTTTGTGGTTTGTAGCTGGAGTTTGATGTGGCCGACTTTTATAGTTAGTGGCCGAAGATTTGGGGTGGTTGACCTCTGTGGTTTGTAGTCTAAGATTTGATGTGGCTGATCTTTATGGCTTGTAGCCGAAGATTGGGGGTGGCTGACCTTTGTGGTTTGTAGTCAAAGATTTGGGGTGCTGACTTTTGTGGTTTGTAGCCAAAGTTTGATGTGGTCGACCTTTATGGTTTGTGGCTAAAGATTTGGGGTGGCTGGCCTTTGTGGTTTGTAACCGAAGATTTGATGTGGCTGACCTTTATGGTTTGTGGCTGAAGATTTGGGGTGGATGACCTTTGTGGTTTGTAGTCGAAGATTTGGGGTGGCTGACCTTTGTGACTTGTATCCAATGATTTGGGGTGACTGACCTTTGTGAGGCCGAAATCTGAAGTGGCTGAAATTATATGTGGCCACTTACCCCCGTTAAGCTGCGGCGGGACAGATGGAGGATGACCGCAGTGATAGCTCAAGATAGTTGATGATGACACTTAGATGGTGAAGTATCCTTGGGCAACTTTTGGATGAACTCATACTCAGGTGCATAGTATAGTTACATGTGCTTTCCGTTAAGTGAAGGGAAATGGTTATTTTCTTTGTGCTCGACGATCGTATATGTCCCTCCCTCGTATGAATGATATAAGGTCCATGCCAATTATGGAGAAGTTTACAACTAGACCTTCCTGTCATGACTTCTTTTTCTTTGATCATAATGAGGTCTCCTTTCTTAAACACCCTTTCTCTCACGAGCTTATTATAGTCTCGCGTCATCTGGGCTTGATACATTTGAAGGCACTAGTAAGCTGCCAATCTTTCACCTTCTAAGTTCATAAGTTTGTCAAGTCTTCTTTCAATTTCACTTTGTTCTTGGGCTTAGAGTCCAACATGCACTGCCACTCGATAGGATGGGAATTCGATTTTTATCGCTACCATTGCTTCGGCCCCATAAGTCAGGGAAAATGGTGAACATTCTGTAGGGGTTTTGTAAGCCCATAAAGCTTCATGCATCTTCTCACCTCAATCACGTTTACAGTTGCCAACTATCTTGGCGAGAAGTTTGTGGAGGGTTTTATTGAAGGCTTCGGTTCGACCATTGGCCTGAGGGTTGTACACTATTGACGTTCTCCACTTGACGTGGAATATGGCTGTCAGTCGGTAAATGGTTTTATTTTTGAATGGTGTGCCGTTGTCTGACATAATCTGGCTGGAGGTATCAAACCTATATATTATGTGGTGCCTGACAAATCGGGCAACAATTTCCCCAGCTACTTCTCAGAGAGGAATAACCTCTGCCCTCCGGGAGAAATAATCTGTGTAGCCAAGATAAACTTATGGCTTCTAGAGGAAGGTGGAAAGGGGCTCATGATGTCCATTCTCCATTCCGCAAAGGGCCACGTCAGAGCTGTAGTATGCAGTGGGTTGGGCGGTCTCTTAGGCACTGGACCAAAGGCTTGACATTGGTGGCATATACGGGCGTACTGGTTGTAGTAGGCGTACATGGTTGGCCAATAAAATCGTTTTAGCTTAATGTTGTTCATTTTGACTCATGTTTGATTAGTGCCACATAGTCCCGAACGAACTTCCCACATTATTGTTTTGGCTTCTCTTGGTGAGAGACATCGCAAGAGAATTGACATGTCCTTTTCATGGGCGAGTTTGAAGAGGAAACCTTTTATTAACTCATAGGACGCTGCCCTATGCAATAGTTGGACTCTTTGAGCCCGATCTGAGGGACACCACACTTTTTACTCACATAGTATCTAATTTTGAAGATTAAATAATGAAAAGATTGCTTTAGAACTTAGGAATAGAGTTGAATTTATTTCTAAGATTGGATAGTTAAGGGGTTGTTTGGCATGCCATAAAATATCACAAAATATTCTAACATGTCAAACAACAGCGGGTTTCCATATGTTCGGAACGTTGTAAATTATTTTTGCAGTACTTTCTTCATGTTTAGAATATTGTAAATTATCAACTGTCATAATCTACTGGCTAATGTGATATCTTTTCTGACCGAGTGTTGTTTTCAGCCCGAACTCAAAATTGGACATCTCAAATTGATGATTTTACAAAATAAACATTTTATTTTTGTTAAATTAAAAAATTATTTTACAACACACAAAAGACCCGTTGAGAGTGGCACAACTACACTAACACCGTAGTGTTGCTCCCTCCACCCCCAACCCGGCCGAGTTGGCCGAGTCCTTTCCCCCTCCTGTTCGGCTCTTCCCACATTTGCCGGCCGATACCCTCGCGATCCCAGTAATCCCCCACTTTCACCGGCTCACTCCAACACCAGCCGAGTCACAACAGGCGAGTCCACGCGAAACCCCTCGCCGGCGGGCATGAATCGCGTCGTAGGGCGGGTGTCGTCCTTCCTCTTCCACCGGTTCCCCCCCGTCGGCCCGCCGTCGGTATCGGCGTTGTCCCCGCACCAGCAACAGCAGTGGCGGTGGGGTATTGCGGGGACGCTGCTGGGAGGCGTCCGGGGGATAAGGGTGAGGGTGAGGAACGGGAACCTGGAGCAGGCGCTCGCCGTCATGAACCGGAAGATGCAGACGAGCGGCATGGAGCGGCTGCTGCGGCGGGCGCGCACGCAGGAGCGGCACCTCAAGAACTCCGAGAAGCGCGTGCTCGCCCGCAAGAACCTCGAGCGCCGGATCCGCGCCCAGGAGTTCCACAAGAAGCTCCGGCAGGCGCTTGTCAACAAGCTGAGGTGGGCCTCTTTTTCCTCTTCCCGCTGTTTTCCTACGTCTTGTTTTGAAAGTTTTCTGTTTGTTGCTTGATCTGTCTCTGTTTCTTTGGGCTTTCATCTTATTTTCTTTTTGTTTCTTGATCTGTCTATGATTTTATGGACTGCCCCCTTGAGGTTGGTAGAGTTGAATCCGGAATCTTACTAGCCTTGTCCATGTATCTTTTCGTGGTGTTGCTTGCTCATAATTTGGTGTCTTGGGGAAACTAGCCCTGACGTTCCAACGTTGGTCGTGCAAGCATATTGTAAATATCACACCATAACTCTGAGAAGGCTTTGAAAATAATAACGTTGGCGCTTGAAAATGACAATGGTCAGATATTAAATGTCGTTGCATTATCCTGGGTTTCTTGGAAATTTCTGTATGCTCCGCAGGAAAAGGTGGCTTGGGCTCTGGACGTGGTTCACCATTCATAAAAAGTTATTGGGATGGTTTGAATTTGTGCAACTTGTTTCAGCCTTGAACTTGCTTATGAACTGGTGAGACCTCAATGGCTCAATCCTTGTGAGGAGGACATCATAACATGGTAGCATGGTCTATACTTACGACAGTCTTCCTGCAATTTGGAACAATCAAAGCATGCTTCCTGCAAATGGTCTTCGCTGTACCAATTTCAACCTCATCCAGGAGTATTGACTCCCCAAATTTGACTTTGTCTAATGTGATTATTCTTTTCTTTCCACTTGCCGTTGGGTGGGAATAGGCTGTGTTCTTGTCACCCTCTTTCAACCATTTCTCTTTGGCCCTCTGCTTGCATTTGATTTCTCCCCTAAAAGGCCATTCATTTTATTCAATTTTGGCCTCTTCCACTGGACCAACTCCTCCTCTGATGGTTTGCTTTGATCGTCCTTTAATCAAACTCTTAAAATTTCTCTAGTGGATCATGCTTGATTTCTGCAGCTGCTTCAAAGTATTAACACTTAATGCTATATAAACGAAACGACACCCAAGGTTGAAACCGGGCCGAAACCAAATGTAGGGTTTTAAGGAAAAAATAATAATTTAATTGGTTTCGGAAGTCAATCAATGGAAGGTTTTCTGGAAGACTTGAGACCTTTATGGAAGCTGTTTTGTGTGGGCCTAAGGATAGGTTTCTACTCAGAGCATCACACCCAGTGGAGGATTGGGTTGCTGGTAGGCTACAGTGGTTGGAGAGATGCCTTTGGGCTCTCCCCTTGGATGGTCATCCAAGTGAGGCAGCTGTGAAGGAGATCCTAGATAAAGGAGGTGAAGCAGGGGATTTAGGCGATCGATTGAGTTGGAGGGAATGTGGAGGCCATTCCAGCAGTTTTTGAGGTGGAGCTTGCCAGACAGATATTCCCGGTGAGGGTGCAAGTTTGTTAGGGGAGCCGGTGCCGAAGTACAAACGTCCCCTTAGGGTTTCTTTGCAGTGGGCATGAGGAGGAAGACAACCTCCTTAGGGGTTACATGGTGGCACTGTGCAATTTTGGACGTGGAGCTTGCCCGACAGATGTTCCCGGTGAGGGTGGAAGTTTGTTAGGGAAGCTGGTGCCGAAGTACAGATGTCCCCTTAGGGTTTACTTGTAGCGGGCACAAGGAGGAAGACGACCTCCTTAGGGGGGTACGTGGTAGCACCATGCAGAGGGAGTTGGGTGGTCTGGCGGGCATTCAAATTTCAAATGCCCCATCCCCCGCTTCACCTATTGGTGGACCAGATGGGGGTGGTGACCACGAGCCAAGTGGCATGCTGGTATGAGTCTTGGCATGCTTGATGCGGACATCCTAGCCACCTTCGTGTTATGCTGTGGGGACCTGTGGCACATCTGTCACAAGCTTACGTTCATATGGAAGGGCCTTTGATTTAACCTCCTCGGCTCGGGTTTTGAGGGGAGGGCCTCGGCCTTACCCTCATCGGGTGTTGGTTTTGCTCGTGACTTACCCAACACCCATTTGAAGCTATCGAGATCTGATTCAACACTCACCGTTCTTGCAGGGCCGTGTGTGTGGTGGCCTTGGACTCCCATATCTTTTGTCGAGACTGCACCTGCATCCTTCCCAAGTAGGTCAGGGCATTATAGTTATCGACTCAGAGGCTTTCCCGACAGCCCCTTCACCTCAACTGCAACTGTTGGTCATGGGTCGGGAGTTGTTGTGGTGGGAGGCCTCCTCTCTTCCTCCCCAGGCAATTTTCTCTCCCCCAGTTTGGGTGCCGTAGGCAACCTCCTAAGACTTTCTTCGGACCCCCTTAAGGTTCCCTGTTCTGTCCACATAAGGGATCCTGTTGATTTTGAGGCTGGGTCTTTGTCTCGGAAGTGGAGGGGGAGATTGAGTCATTAAATGGGGAGACTTCTAAAGATGGTGTAGCAGAGAATGGGGAGGAAGGGGTTCTGGGGAAGGAGGAAGATTGGAAGGAAAGGGGCTAGGGAGAAGTAGGAGATTAAAGTTTTGTTGGCCAAGGTGGAGAAAGATACTTGGGAGCATGCTAAAGAAATTGCCAGTTTAATCAAGATTTTTTGTGATGTGGTGTAGAAAGATATTAGAGTTGTCCTCAATAGAATCAAGAAGAGATGGCTCATGTCTTTAGCTAGGGATGTGTTGGTCACCGAATTTTCTTACGTGATAAGAGGTGGATATAAATTTCTGGTCTCCTCGGAGAAAATGGAAATTTATATCGGTGCACATGTGAGGCTGTTTAGATAGCCTGTGCATGGTTTATTCCGTGGGTTTGGTTTGTTCAAACGATTTAGGTTCGAGTGCTGGACCTTTCCTCACTGACCGTAGTCAGTGTTGATTTACATCGACATAAAGTCCGAACACTCTTGATTAATTGTCAAAGAAACTTTAGAGTCCCTTACATAGGTCCTGACGCTAAGTGCATACTCGCTTGCGTTGCTCACAATGAACTCCCTTATGCAACAGTAACAACGACAACAGTTGCATTTGGAAGCTAGGGGAATACCACAGTCAATCACCCTACTGTCGACAGGCACAACTCTATGTAATAATCTCCAGACAAAGGAGCCAGCCCTGGGGTTAATGGTAGAGCACCACAGATTGATCCAAGGCCGTCTAAAATTTCCACTGGATCGAAGAAGGTTGTAAGCGGACTTGACAAAAAATTCTCCCCTTGCTATGCCAGACCAGACCCAAGCATCTATCTCACTGCTGAGCTTGGCTCTATAGAATTGATAACCAGGACAGTACTACTTCCAGGAATCATATTAGGAATCCATTAAAACTTTTCTGACAGAAGCAACAGGGATAGCTTGCTGACTGATGGAATCAGAAGTTAAGACTTGATGAAGGAGAGGCCCATTACCTGTCCAATTGTCTCTGAAGAAATCTATATCTGCCCCATCCCCTAAGAACCACCGGGATTGACTGATAACAAGGTTCTTTACTTTATGGAAAACATTGGAGGGCAGACCTGCAGGGAAAGGCTTCTTACATTCAGAAATATGAGTTTTGATGAATCTGCGCCTGGCATACTTGAACCATATAGAAGACCCATGTAGGACATTCCACAATACTTTGGCAGCCAGAGCCATCTGAACCAAATGTAGATCTCTGATACCGAGACCCCCTTCAGCCCAAGGTTTTTGGATAGCCTTCCAAGCCACCCAATGCCACTTTCTGTCGCCATCAGCACCCTGTCAGAAAAAGTTGGCACAAAGTCTATCCAGAGCATGGATGACTGTCTTCGGAATGAAGCAGGCAGAGGCCAAATAAATTGGCATACTACGAAGCACTGAATTGATTAGGACCAGTCTCCCAGCCTGAGATAAGAACCTGGATTGCCAACCTGCCAGTCTCAATTGAACCTTGTCAATTAGATATTTGAAATCTGAGCATTTGTATCTCCCTTTTTTGATAGGGATACCAAGGTAACGAAATCCATCAACCATAACCTTAAACCCTGTCTGAGCTTGAATGGATTGCCTTTAAGTCTGGGAGGCTTTAGAAGAAACAATAAAACTGCTTTTACCAGCATTAACCAGCTGCCTAGAACTAGACTGGTATTTATCAATGAAATTCAGGAAGGAGGATATATTCTGCTTGCTAGCATTAAGAAAAATAAGAGTATCATCTGCATACAGCAAATGAGAGACCTGTATGCAATGCCTAGGCCCACTATAGCCTCACAGCAAACCAGATTGAAACATAGAAGAGAGCAGACAAAAAAATAGTGGATACACCAAAGATGCAAGATCTGATCTGTAGATCGTTGGATCTAAACACACAGAAACCCGCTCTGATACCAATTGATGTGCGATTGGTGATCCGCTCTAATTACAGGACAAGGGATTGGTGTAGGCACGGCTGAGATCCAGAGGGGGGTGAATGGATCCCAGTGTGGAATTTTTATAGAATTAAAAATAAAACTAAATCTTACTGATCTAAAGCAAATATTAGTGTTCTACTTCACAGAGAAAATCAGCAAATATCACTCAGATGAACCAAATGCTCAAATAACTAATTGAAGTACCTAGCGAAGGTTTGATCTAAGATCTCCTCACGCAAGAGGTGGCATTCTAGATAGGCTTGACCTACCCTTCCTATCGTGCCTTTTGATATACTAATTGGTTGATGAGGTACTCAGATCATTAGACTGTAATTGCATTCAGACTTGAACACTAAAGAACAGCGTTCCTAATCATGCATCTAGCGGAGTGAAACACAAACAGACAATCACATAAGAGGCAAAAGATTTTTTAGGTGGTTCAGTCTCAACCTGAGACCTACATCCACCCCACACTCAGATCTGAGTGTGACTTCCGCTGTCACACAGCTTAACTGCTGATCCACAACTTTGGGGATGAATCCCTACAACTGTTGACTAACAGCCTGAACTACTGAGCCTCACAGCTTGCTAACAGCTGAGTGCACAAGGGAAAACCAGTTAAGATACACTGTGTTGCTATCATCAAAACAAAACAAAATGTTGACTTGAGTCCTAGGGGACATAACATAGGTCACCGATTGGGTCGCTGGCGTGAGAGGGGGTGTTCTCCATAGGATGGGACGGTGCACCCTCCTCCATCGCCGGAGCTTTCCCTCTGTCGCCGGTGGCCCTCCTGCTAGAACTCCTTCGCATCATGTCGGCTATTTGTTCGTTTCCCATAGATAGTGCCAGATGAAGAGGGGTTATCTCGTGCTGTGCCTGAGCTGAAGATGATGATCACAATGCTGAACTGCAAGAAGGGGAAATGGGTCAGAGGTTCCCAGGGATGAATCCCCAGGGTAAACCCTCCAATGCCTAAGTCAGTAGAGCCCTAGTGCGAGGAGTAAAAGGAAGGGAATGAGGGTGCGAGATTCCTCTCCACCAAATGGTGAAGTGGTTTTTACTTAGGAAGTTTAGGCTAATCGTGGCCTTACCTTTTGCCGGAGATTTTTCCAAGTATAAATAGTGGTAGTTGGCTACATGACTCCTGTAATCGGAGGAGTTTCGAGGGGAGTTTCGTCCTCGACGTGGGCTCTTTATAGCGTGAGGACTCTTAATCTCCCTTATCCTCTTGAGCTTCCTACTTTTAAAGGGCTCTCAATGGCCATGCCGATAAGCTTCCGTCAATCGTCCCCAGCAAGGAGCGCTGGCTCCATCCGAGCGCTAAGTGCATGGCTCAGGTAGGGAATTTTAGGTCCTGAAGGAGCTTTTCCCGATTGGACTGACGCTCAAACTTCCAAGCCCAGAGGCCACCTAGGAAGTGCTTGATTCTGAGTGAATTATTGAGCTTGTAGTAAGTGGGCCCAGAAGGGCTGTTACTTGAGGGAGCTGGGCCTCGTTTGGTCTGGTAGGACCTCGTTTGGCCGCTCTTGTTTGGGCTGCGAAAATCCCCCTCTCCACCAGGCTTTCAGAGCTGCAACCGGTCGAGTGCATCCTCCCCCAGAGGGGGAGGGTGTTCTCACTCCCCCAGGTAGTTACCTATAGCCAAGAGTATTTTATTGATGGGAATGGTGAATACAATATTGACGGGGTATGCCCCTGAAAACAAAAGAAGGCTAGAGCATCTCCTAATAAGGTTGTGGTGCCGAGTTTTACTAATAGCCACACCGGGGAAGTAGCCCGGGCAATGCGTCGACCTAGAAGCCAGAAATAGCAGAGGAAGACAAAGAGCGTTAAAGATCTCTCAAATTAAATATAGAGCCACAGACTGTCATAAAGCAGTTAATGGGAACAAATCTCAATCCCCAACTCTCTCTCAAATCCAGATGCTGCACTAGAGAAGTTTTTTTGCATGAAATGTTAGTCTTTGTCCATGTGAAACTGAGCAATCCCAACGTCGTCCTGCTAGTCTCTCTTAAAGAGAAATGTCAAGGGAAGGGAAAATACCTCTGGCCAAGGTTTTTCAAACCGATCCGGTACAGGGTGAACCATTCGTATTGGACTGTGTCAATTGGCAGGCGGGCTGTGGGACTTGGCCGGGTCGCACTAAATTGCACGGGACCGTGCATCTGGCTACATACCAAACCGGTTTGAAGTGGGACCGACATGGTACATGCGGGTTGCCTGGCTCGTGTCGGTTCAACGTTAAAAGTTGACGGTTGGCATGGGGGTGGAGGCTTCGAACGCAACAATAGTGGGTGGCGTCCAGTGACGGTGCAGGCCAACGAGGAGTGTAACGACCCTATATTCAGATACCAGGAACGACCCGATACCATTCGGATCCTGAACCGCCACCCACAGGCCAGGAGGCCGGGAAGGGTTAAAGAGTTGGTGTGGTTATGCATTGAAATTCTAAACAATAGCAAGAAGGTAAATCTACAACATTATTCCACAATTTTAATAGAAATGAAATTACATTTTATAACAATTAAATAGCTACAGAGTCCAGTCCACAAGTACAGTAAGGGAAAAGAAACATACACTGTCCCGAGGCACACCCCTGGCAACCTAGCGAGCTGGCAACTAACGAACCTTCGACAAGGATGCTCAACTCCAAGCAGAACGTCGCACCTGAAAAGTAGGGGGTGAGTCTCATCTCATAGACTTAGTAGGGGCCTCACAGAACCCCACTATAACAAAAACAGTAACCGAAGTGTGGCAACAGAAGTAACAGTAAGGAAAACAGTAAGAACAACAGTAAGGAAAACAGTAAGAACAACAGCTACAGAAGTAACAGAGTAAGGGCATAGGAGCAACAGTAAGGAACTACAACAGTAGCTACAACGCACTAACAACGACACAACACAAGCACGGTGGCCGGAACCAGAAGACGGTCAACCAGGGAAACAGACACTCCCTCAAAACGACCCGACAACCACAGTCGGATAGTCCGTCCTAACCGACGGAACCACGAACAAGGCCACACGACTACACACCAAACCAACACCCTCTGGAGAATCTTTCAATCCCGAGATAGAACCAAGGAAAGAACCTCTCAGGGCAATCTCTCGACCCCGAGATAAGACTAGCGGAAGAACCATGCCCACACACAAATGGCAACACCAATCCCTCAGCTGGAAGGGCCACGACAGTCTAGTCGGTACCTCCACCTTCACGGCAAAGAAAGAGAACTATGTCAAACACCAAACGGAACGGACCAAACCATCAGCATGGTAACCCACACCGCAAAGAGACTCACACGGAAACCTCTCAGGTGATAGGAGTTCTTACACCACTGACCACGAGACTGGAAGCGTCCTCTGACGACTTACACAGCAACCTTAAGTGTCTCCCTACTCGTCCTTCGACAGAAATTGAGACACCATATACTATACCACAGAACAAGGACTAGCCGAGGTCGTGCTCGTCAGTACGTGTCCACTATCCCCGACCACTTGTGCACACACAGACCATCGGCTTTAGGTCGGCTCTCTAGTCGATTTCCCCCCCCAGTCGGACTCAGGCTGCAAAGGCAAGGGGCCCTCAGGTAACCGGCCTAAAAATCACTACACGGGACAAGCCTCCACCACTCCCTGGTGGGTCGGCACGCGTACGTGCTCAAGTCAACTACGCCAAGTGCGTACGTAGGGTCACCAAGAACCAACCATAACTACCGAAACCACTGGAGTACCACCGGCCTACACAACACCTCCACGAGGTGGCTCACTAGCATGAGAACCAAGGACCGCTGACTCGACATTCAAACCATGACTGTCGGTCCATGGGAGACTAACCAAGCACGAGACGGAATGCCAGGACCATGTTCCACTCTCCTACCAAAACCCTAGCCGCGATCACAGCTCTCACGTGAGAACACACCTTCCACAGTCACTGGACTCTCACGGGGACAGTCAACATGAGTAGCCTGACACAATGACTGTCTACAACTAACCAGGGTGGCCCACAACACTATTCCAGAACCAACGGCACACCGAACCACCCGAACTCTCGAACCACAAGGCCACCCCTCCTACGAACATTTCAGAACACCAAACCGCGGAATACAAACCAACCGGGGTTAAGGGGTCAAGAAGGCCAAGGTGCTAGCCGCCCAGGAGGTTGGGCGGCCACACCCTTGGAAGCCCTCAGGGCTGGGAGGCCATCCCAGTGGCCGCCCACCCAAGGCTTGGGTGGCCAACTCCCTGGCCGCCCAGAGTCCAAGAGGTCATGGGACTGGGTGGCCAACCTTCTGGCCGCCCTCCCCATGCTGACTCTGGCCTTGGCGGCCACTTACCTAGCCACCCAATTGGTTGGGCGGCCAGGGGCGGCCACTCCCCTGGCCCAGCCAATTGGGCTGGGAGAAGTTCCACACCCTCAGAACGGCCAAACCCATGGTCGTCTGCCCACCTGGGCGACCAAGCCCTTGGCCGCCCAGCAGACCTGGGTGGCCAGGGCCATGGCTGCCCAGTCTGAGACGCGACAGCCACCTCCGTGGCCGTCTCTTGTAATTCCCATGAAAAATAGAGACTCGGGCTTAGACCAAACCAAGCGCCATTCGTGCCGAATGAAGGGGAAAACGCACGGCGATCATCCCTAGACAATCTAACGACCGAAATGCCATAGCCAAACCACAAATCAAGGCCCAAATGGCCCAAATCCGTCACTCGAATCCCGGCATGCTCAAAACCCCAAAAATAAGAGAAATACCCTCACTTGCCTCACCGGGCATGGAAACAGTGGGAAATCAGATGGGAGAAGCAGGGAACCGTCCCCTTACCTTTTCGGAGCATTAAACCTCAAGCAAAACCTTGAAACGACAATCACCCCATGGCTAGCTCCTCACGAACGCCGTCGCCACTACCTCCAGTTCCCACGCTACGCCTCCAGGATTGTCCTCGCACACACGCCACCACCGTTTCACCGCCACGTGCCCGTCGTCGCCTCCGTAGGCCGCCGGAGGGAGAAGGGAGAGTGAGGGAGATGGAGAGGCATGAGGAAGAAGAAAGCCAAGGGAGGGGGAAAATGAGGAAACGGAGGGGAGAAAGGGGTTTAGGGTTTATTATATGAGAGATAATATTATTATGTTATATAATCAGAACTAGGGATCGCCAGCAATAATTCCAACAGTGAAGCTATGCATCGCTGTCTGTTCCTACAAGCTAGATCAACCCAAACCTGATACAAAAATTCCCAAGATCTGTCCTCAACCCCTTTGGATGTGAAATATGGAGAGGTCGTACCTCTCCCTATCTTCTTCGCAACGCTGCCAGCCTCACATCGTTCGGAGATCCGTGCTGATCGTGGCGAATATTTTCGTGGGACTGCGCCAACCACCCTATGTAGATCCAATCCAAAAGTAGAAGCAACTTGCAGAAGCTACCCCATCTCCCTCCTCTCAGATCTGACCAAGCCCTTTGGTCTAGGTCTTTCTTTGGACGTCACCGACGATCTACAACTAACGGTGATCCATTCGAACATCGGGAACTTTTTTCCCCTTAATTCTTTGTCAGCCTGTGCAGTTTTATATGAGCAGAAACAGAGGCCTACTGCAGTTGCCGTCACATCCATATTTGACCAGATCTGGTCTTGCCACTTGGGTGAGACGTTCTTCATCCAGTTTCTGACATTCTCCAACAAATGGCACCCTCTTCGGATGTCAGATCTAGCCATACCGACCTCCGCAACTTTGCTGCGTCGGGTGACTAGCGCAGGTAGAATCACACAGCTTCCAATCGGCTCACCCGATCGGCCTCAACTTGCCTCCCTCGTCTCCTATGAGTGCGGCCTGTCAACCCGTGTTCCAGCAGCCCCAAAATTTACTATTGTAGCCCTTTACCTCCCTACGTAGAGTGGGCCATATTTCTAGAAATTATAATAACATTTATTTGTTGTGTATTAGGGTTGTCAGATTTTGCTAGGGTTTCTTCCCCATGCACTAGTCGTACAGGTACGTGCATGTTCCATACACTTGCATTTGCTTATCTAGTATGCTATTATATATGTTGCATTTTTTAGAATAGGGCCGTATCCAAATTGCAAGTCACTGTGATTGTGAGAGTGAGAGCCGTTCCTTAGCTCCAGTCGACCACCGAGCTCAGACTGCACCACCCTAGGCGATAGTGGTTCCTTAACCACTGCGATCCTGCATTTCCCTCGCAAGGGACGATCATCAGGCTAGTTAGAGTTTCTATTGAGAGACGTCTCCACCCAGAGAACACCACGGTGGTCAGTCGCCTAGCTTGCCTTTCGCGTGCAAGTGCTGGCCACACATCTAGTCGGTCGTAGGTCTTAGCCCATTCGAATCCGTCCCACATCAAATTGGTATCAGAGCAAAGTTGAGTCTACGGTAGTCATCAGAGCATGGTCTAAGTCTAGGGAAGTCTTGTACAAGGTGTTGCACCTCAATCTTTTATTTGGTATATGAAAAGGCGCTACTGGAATGATAGGTTACACCTGTTTGGAAGGTAGCCTCCTTGTGTGAGTTGAGTCTTCAGATTAAAATCTTCACCACGTACTGGACATTGGGTGAGTCTAGGTTCTTCATTTCGCATTAGTCTATGCGCTCCAATCTCTGTGTCTGCATGTCCAGCTACCCACCAACCCCATGGCCGTTCCTCGAGACCATGTGTCAGATTGGTCATCCCTGGTGGCCTAAGTCTAGGCTATTATGGCCCGACCCCTGGGTCTCGCCTCTGCCATTCAACCGCCGGTTGATCCGACCCTATGCCAATGACCGAGTCGTTCCAACGCCCTATCGTGTCCATTGCCATTCTACCTAATGGTTAACATACGGAGATCGACTTCACCAGTAGGGTGTCGTCCAATTGTGTCTCACAGGATATTGTTGAGTCTCTCTCTAAGACTAGGGAGATTATTCTCAATAGTGCCTTAGCTTTCATAGAGTTCCAATAAAGCTTCGGTCCCATTTTGTATCACGATGGAGCATGGTGCAGGGTCGACACACTTGTTGGTCCATGCATCATTTTTGGGCAAACTTGGTTGGAAGAGAGCAGAGCGACCATTGACCCTGATAGGAGGGCCTGCACCAGCCAGCATTGCTGTTGCAATCGCTGGGGTTATCTCGCCGTAGGGCCTGCATGGCTCTGCATCTGCAGGGTATGGGCCGTAGATGCGCTCACGACGTTTGCTGCGCCGCGGTGCCTTTGTGTTCGTTGACGAGTGCGGAACCAGGTCCAAGGCACTCTTACCGGCAATATCGTAGAGCCTCATGTCAGCATTGGTCCGAGCGAAATCGCCGAACATCTGCTTGGCAGCGCCATCGTAGGCCATTGCCGCTTCGGCTTCGTCGTCGAATAGGCCAAGTCGCTTCAGTGTGCCGTCATGGCGGATGCTAGCCAGCCAGCGGCCGCTGCGCTTGTCGAGGCTAACGCCTTTGAACTTGGACGACTTGCCAACGGACGTCGGGCGGCGAGCGTTTGCCGCGTTCTCAGCCGCGGTGACGATGCGCAGGTTGGACTTGCGGTTGTCGAGCGTGTCGCCGTTGATGTGGTCGACGATCAGCCCGGGCTCAGCCTTGATGATGAAGGCGTGCAAGCGCTGATGGTGCTTCGGAATTCCGTAGAGCGACGTGGCGTAAGCGTAGATCGAGATCCCCGACCGCTTCGGGCTCCAACTGAGCCGAGTTACACGGTCATAGTCGTCCTCGTCGATCAGGGTGCGATAGCGAGGGCGGCCCTTCCGCCAATTCAGTTGGACATGGACCGTGCCTTCCGGCCTTTGGAAGCTCATCTGTCTCCGGGCGCATTTCTGGCTTTGCGCTGGCCACATGTTTTAGGGCCAACCATACGAGGCCTGGATGCTCTCACAGGCCAAGGCTCGGCTTAGCGGCTCGGTACACGCGCTGTACAAGCGCGGACTGCCGACTGAATCCGGGGTGCTAATCTAGCGGGTAGAACGCGGCCGCCCCTATCAAGCCGAATCACTTAACGAATACAGCATCGAGCGCTGAAGTTGAATCGGTGAATGAAGATTGTTGGGAGAGTGTGGCGTATGAATCACTGCCTCTTGGCAGTTATCGTGATGCCTCCCGTTACGGGATTGTCCTCGATCGTGACGACAGCACCATACGCGTTGATGGTGTCGAGTTTATGCACATCCACATTGCCGCCAGCAGCGAAGACCACGGCGGCCAACATGATTTGGGCGTCACGGCCGAGCTTATCCAGCTTTCCCTGCATGATGGCGACGGCCCGGGCGCCATCCTCTAGAGCCTTGTCATAATCGCGCTCGGCGTCTTCTAGCGTGCGCTCAATCATTAACGGGCTCAGCGGGTAGCTGCGAAAATTCATCATCTCTTCCCCTTGTCTGGCTTGCGGGAAGTTAGGCGAACCAAGCCATCGCGATCAGTAGCGCCGTGACTTTCGATGCCTCATAAGGTGACGCCAGAGGCTTGGACCAAACGCGCCTATCAGCCCGACAATGAGGATAGCTGAATGCATCAGCCACCAAAATTGATTATCCGTGAGTCTCATGTCGTTGCCCCGTCCTTAGCTCGCCATTTGTCCCGGTATTTCTCGTGCAGACTCTTGCCCTCTGCGGCCCGCTCTTCGAGAGCCCTTGCCGCGTCAGCTTGCGCTTTTTCCGCCCGCAACCGGTTAGAGGCAAAAACCATCTCGCGATGACGCCGCTCGTGTATGGCGTCGATCATAGTCCTGCCGGCATGTGGGCCGTTGACGATGCGGAATGGTCAATCATTTGCGCTTCCCCTTGTCTGGCTTGCGGGAGGCTCAGGCGGCGTAACGCGGGAAATCCGATTCCAGCGTCTTGAGCGCTTCCGCCGCGCAAGCGGCTGGATTCTCACACTCGCCGTCCCTGATGGACCGCAGCACGTCCTGATGCAGCGTGTCCTCTTCGCTGTGAGCCGCCTCATAATCGCGAGATATGGCTTTGATGCGCTCTACGCGCGCTTTGATTTCGTCGATGGTCATTTCTTTTTCCCCTTCGCCTTAGCCACGTGATCCTCCAGCACAAGCTCGATGTAGTGTCTAATTTCCATTATTTATTTGGTGTTGTCTTTGTTTGCAAGGGTAATCAAGCAAGAGGACTCTCTCCATCGGCCAGCCGACAGGACGAGAAGGAAGTCGACCCACTTCTCTCACATATTATTTTGAGGTAACCCCTCTGGCAATCACCCTCCTATTTTCATCCACGCATGCTCCCGTTTCTCTCCTTTTCCCACATTCTTTAGCTTATTAGCTTATATAGTTTTTATTTATTTATTTTGTGTGGATTTTTAATCAAATCTACAACGATGCCTCCTGAGCTGGGCCAAAGGCAAGTTCAGGTCATTAGACTGGGTGTCGGGCTGATGTCTAGTGGCATTACATGCGAACACCCTAACCGCGTTGTTGATGAACTGAACTGTCCACTTCCTCTAGGAATGCTTCTCAGAGTGGACTAGTGCTCCCAGTCTATCAAAGACCGAGGTCCGTTGTAGTGGAGCCTCCATTATGGTGTCGACCCGAGGAGTGCTCGGGGCTGGGTGCTAGCGGGATGCAGAACAAGCCCTTATTTGTTTCCGCTTATTTAAGTGGGGGATGCTGGGTTACTAGGCATTGTCAGACTGTGCCGATGCAAGCTCGGTTGTGTCATGACTGATGCCGCACCCGAGCATTTGGAGGGGGTTCTTAATACGTGCCCTCTGAACAGCTTGAGCCTCTTCTAGGGTGACCAAGATTCTTCTCAGGCTAAGTTGTAGACCTCCCTCTCAGCTCCGCTTTATCCTCTCACGTTCACCGCAAGAGGTTGAAGTGATTGGTAGTGGGGACCATAGGCACGGTCCGCTCCCGCGGTACGATTGGTTTGCCCCCGTTAAGTCAAATCCACAAGTCACCGACAATAATGGTCTTGCCAGAATTGCTAATTGCAATGGTAGATTGCCTATAGCCGTTGTGATGCTTCTTCTGGGGAGCAGATGAAGATCCTACTCCGAGGTGGTTGACTGAGAAAACCTGATCTACCATTACTGGCAGTGCAAGACTGTCAACTGAAAGTGTTGGGATCAGCCTCTAGGGCATGAAGCCCATATTTAGAGCCGATGGCTGAGTGACCCAGGTGTAAGCTCTTGCTCGAGCCGATGAAAGCGTTGTCAATGCTCAGGATGGTGCTCTTGCACCAAGAACCAGTGTTGCAAAAGGTACTGGGGCACCGGCAACTCAAGGTTGTGAACCTACGTCGAGTGCTGGCGTAGCTAGAGTGGGGGGTAGAGGGCCTATAGCGGGCGCTGAGGTTGCCGTGTCCTAAAGAGAAAGGCATGTGCTTGGAGTTGGCATTGTTAGATTGTAGGGAGAAAGACCCCACGGTAGAGCTGGGAGGTCAGGGGCCCAACGTGGAAAGTCCCCATAGGGACCGACCTTGGTAAGACCCGGCGTCGTGTGCCCGGGCTGAATGCTGGGGAGCCTCAAACTCGGGGTTGGGAACCCATGTTGAGTGATGCCTCATTCGGTGTTTGGGCTAAAAGGCCCGAACAGAATGCTGAGGAGCCTTGGCCCCAGGGTGGGAAACTCATGCTAGGGGCAGGCTTGACTGGGGCTCGCAACTAGGAGCCCGAGTAAGGTGCTGAGGAACCGCAAACCGCGGGCTGGAAGCCCGTGTCGGGTGCCAGCTTGGCTGGGACTCAGGATCAGAAGCTTGAGTAAAATGCTGGGAAGCCTTGGCCCCTGGCGGAAAACCCGCGTAGGGGGTAAGCTTGGCTGGGACTCAGACCTGGGAGTCCGAGTGAGATGTAGAGGGGTCAGGGACCCAAGGCAAGGAGCCCGTATCTGGTGCCGGCTTAGCTGGGCCTCTGGATTGGAAACCTGAGTAAGATGCTGAAGTGATGGCCGAGGTCTAGGGCATGGAGCCCGTGTTAGAGACCGACTGGTGCATAGCCCGGGTGCTGGCACTTATCTGTGTGAGAGATGATCTAGGGCCCCCGCAGGGACCGGTGGAGGAGGCCCGCTGTTCAAATTGCTTCCATGGCACGTGGTCTTTTATAAGCAGAGATTGCAATTTAGGCTGTTCATACTCATCTCGCCCTTTTATATAAGCCTGTAGCCATTGGAGTTCTAGGCTTATTTCTTTACTTATTGGTAGCGGAGCTTGTCTCCTCCGGTTGTGAGTGGGTATTCTAATCATGGCAGGTTGGTTAATCCAAACCGGTCCCGGAGTTGGTGGCACTGGTCATGTCATAGCACCACGAATGTGTGCCCCCAGTGTTGGGTGAGGTGCAAGCTTCTTTTTGTTCTATACAAGGACTTCTTGCCATCTCTGTTGTTCTCTCAAGGGTGTCAGAAAGCATGCCTCATAAGTATGCCAGGTGCTGGCCTTTGAGACTTCTTCCAGCAGTGCCTGGTATAGGGATATCGTATGGACAACTGCCTTGCTCATTGGGACTTCATGGGGCCTTGGAGGGTCTACTTTGTACTCCCCCATCTGAAGTTCACCCTGCTTTATCAAGGCTTCTATCACATCCCTGAATACATAGCAGTCTTCGATTGGATGCCCAAGCATCTGATGATAAGGACAGAATCTCAGACTATCATTTCTCTTCAGGTCCTCCGGCCTCTTTGGCTCTAGTAAGGTGACTTTGTTATATTGGCAAGCCCACTCAAACAGGACCCTGGTTTTATCCCTGGGGAAGGAATATGCCTTTTTCATCTTGTCCCTGAGTGAATGACCTTATTGCCTTTCTTCTGCTTTGGCGAGTGGAGGGACAACTGCCTTCTTGCCCTTGTCTCTTTGTTGCTCAAATGCCTTCAAGTCAATAGTGTTTGCTTCTTTTGGTGCTGGCCGTCGGTCCACCGCCTTTGTCTTTTAGGTGATGGCATTGGTTGTTGGCTAGGTATGCTTAACCAAGGAGGCTTCAATCTCAGCCACTACATTGTTTAGGCGGTCAAAGGACCTTATTTCCATTCTAATCATCTTCTCAAGAACCTCCCTCCTGAGATTCTATTTACATATTTGGATGGCATCCTCTTGATGTAGGGGCCACTTGCACCTCATACAAAGGTTCCTCCATCTCTTGATGTAGTCCAAAGCCATTTCATCAGGCCTCTTTCTCATTGAGTACAATTCAGCCACAGTGACCTCTCTTTCAGTGACATGAAATCTTTCTCTAAACTTCTTCTATATATCCGGCCAGTCACTAATTGATCTGGTCAATCGGCTAGAGTACCATTTGAAAGCGAGCCCGGTCAGTGAGGACCCAAAAAATTTAAGCAGATATGATTCATGTGTAGCCAAGTTGCCCATGACTGTCATATAATTTGCAATATGCTCCTTAGGGGAACCTTGCCCATTGAATTTGTTAAACTTTGGCAGCTTGTTGATCCCCGGAGGGAGCCGCTTGGCAGCATGGTTGTTGGCACCCATTTTTTACCTTTGAGTTGAGTCCTTTTCTTACCCTTATTTTTAAATGCTTCAAGTTGTCCATTATTCATTGGGCCATTTTTAGATATCTCTTTGGGCCTGTTTTATGGGTATCTTCTCCCTGGTTGGGCTTGCTCCTGAATTTTCTCGAATTAGGGCTTGATGGGCCTTGGTTTAACTTGGTCTGTGGGGCAAATAGGCATATTTATCCCATATTTGTCTTTTTCTATCGACCACCTGAATAGCGGTCTTGCGATGGACCGTTTGATGAAGGTTGCGACCTATCGAGCAACCGCTTTCACGGCCAAGAATCCTACCATGACTAGGTCTTTGGGAAAAATGGGCATATTTACCACTTATTTATTTTCCACCGACACCCTGAAAGGTGGTTGTTGAACCCCCTCCTCATGTTTAATTTCTGGTTTATTTTGATATTGACTAAATGAATTTTTGTAAGCTGAAAATGAGGTTCTCCAATGAGTTTGAAAGCAGTAACAACAAGATGATCTGGCGAGATGAACAATGAACACAACATCAAAGGCGAGGTGAAATTCTCCTTTTTTGGGATTCTTGTACATTTCCCGGATATGTCATATATATTTAATTAGCCTAATCACGTTTGCGACCTGGACATTAGCATATATGTTTGAATACTTCTACATTCTGAAAGAAAAAAGTTTTAGCTATGCCCATGCTGTGTTCCCATGATAAAATTGGCATTTCCCATCAAATCTTTGTAACTTGTTTCAGTCTCATTCATCGGGTTTTGACCAAAAAGATATAAAATGCAACACTTCGTATAATATAGGAGTATTAAGATAATAGATTGATTTTAAGGAATAACTGTAAACATAGAACATTGTAGGATTATATTTATAAAAAGCCATATCTTGTTATCACTTATCAGTTCTTGCATTGGGGTGTCGTACTTTTATTTTAGATTTAACGAAATTAACATAATTATTAGTGAGCATAAAATGATATATCAATTTAAGAATCCGAAACACTCGTATGCATTCCGAACCATTCAATCCCAAACAATCAGAACCAGACAGAATCAAACACGGGCAACTATTTATGATAGCATGCCTCAACATATAGGAGCTTTGCATCATGCTCAGAGACTACGCCCAGATCCTTCGAAATCTTGAATCATAAGCTTACCGAATGTTGTAGGATAAGGGCTTCACAGAAAATGGAAGATGACGATAACTTGAGATAATGCCTGAGCTCAGAATTAAGCATTTGCTCCACCTGTTAATGTTATTAGCAGTTTGCATATTGTGCCTGGAATATGTGAAAATGCATAATATAGTCCAGTATTGGTAATGAGTAATGTTACTCATTTTGATCTTGAAACTTCAAAAAACTGATCTATCACATGGGAAAAGCATCTACAAATCTAGGCATACTCTTGCCCTCTCTTAGCTTTACTAGATGCTAATAGACAGATCAGTCCCTGCAATTTTGGTGGAATTCCTGCCCAATGTTCTGTTCCAGAATTTAGGATTTAAGTTATTCAACACTTTTGATATCAGCTGAAGGTTTGATTTAGGAAAGAAAATTCTTGTTCTTTGTCAACAAAATCTTACAATGATCAACAAAAGGTAGTGATATAGACATGAGAACTTATTTATGTTTTGATTATTAGGATAATCACCTGGATTGCGCTAGCTGCTTATATCAACACTGCCTCAGATGCTTTTTGTTGAACTCCTGTCTTGATTGCTAATATGGGTAACAGGAAAGAAGAGCAACAAATCAAGAGTGATTGTTATTGCCGTCATCTCAGTGGTTGCTGCAGTACTTTTTCTTCTGTGAGGTAGAAGCATTCCCACCAAGTAGGTCAACTTGGTCCGATGGCAAAGGGCGTCGTCTATGTAAAATTCTGATTTTTGGTAATTTCTCTGGAGTCAACCCTGAAAAGAGCCATTCTGTAATATATTGCTCGTTGACACGGTCTAGGAGGAACAAAAGGGGGGGACGGCACTGGGGGCATGGTCTTAGAGGCTCTCAATCTCCAGCGGCTCCACAATGGCATTGTAGATGAGGCCAGACACCATCATGAAGTAGGTGAGGAGGGCGAAAGAAGATAGTCATGGCGGAGAAGAGGACGGCACACTCTCTTTCTCTCTTTATGTGTGTGTGTGTGACCGCAGTGGGGTGGCCCAACGCCAGAGGAGGAGACCCTCTCTGTTGTCCCACTCCCTCTAGCACTCTCTCTCTCCCCTCTCTGCCTCTCTTTCTCTCCCTCCCCCTCTCTCTCTCTAAGACCCTAGTGCGGTGCGGTCGGTGTCGGAGGGGGAGATCTCCTCCGATGCCCCATCGCTCTCGCACTCTCTCTCCCCCCTCTCTTGAACTCCTCTCACGCTATCCCCCTCTCTGTCGGGGGTGTTCATAATTCGGTTCAAACTGAACCGAACTTCAATTTGGTTTGGTTCAGTTTGAACTTAAATTCGAGTCGATTTGATTTCATAACGTGTGAAATCGAACCAAACTGAACCTTGAAAGCACCAGAGAAGAAGTCTGCTACATCAAAAAGGCTTCCTTCCTTTGTGAGCAGAGACCCTGCAATGCCTGCAAAACAAATTTATGTTCATTTAGCATCAAGAAAACTATGTCATCCCCTCTTAGCTTGAGGAAAACTGTCACAATCTATATAACACAAAAGATAACAAAATTGGTCAACAGATCAGAATTAAAGAGATCCTTAATTGTAGTCATTATTTTTTTACTCCCTTGCTATATACACCTCATTATTTTGCTTTGATTATAGATAGGGGTGAGCATTATTCGGGTTCAACCCGAAATCCAAACCAGACTGGTAGAATTCTATAACAATTGACGTCAAGGGTTGAACAAGAAAATGCAATGTAACCTTTCCACCACTCAATATCCAAACAAAATCCAAAAATTTGAACATCCATCGGGTGCTAAACTTAAGCTCAGCACACACAAGCAGTGTGATAACGCTGTCTCATTGACCCCCACAAGTAAAGTGACACTAGCATTTTTGACAAGGGCCTTTAGCCCTCAATCTGTAGATAATAGGAACTAACCAGAACCTTTAGTCCTCAATCCTGGAAGCTGCAAAATCCAGCCCAAGCAGACAAATAGGAAGAAGCATCACTAAATCAACCACCAGAATGGCAAAGACCACACCGCAGTCCAAATGCCGGGCATGTACGCATGCAAACAGAATTTAGGGAGAAAAGCCACAAAAGAAAGATTCCGAAGATGACCTTCCAGAGCAAACCAACACTATCATCGCAGTTTGAAACCTTCAACTATCAAAACTCTAGTGACAGAACAAGAGCATGATTGAAGGCCGTAGAAACATGCATGGAGAGAGAGGGGGGGAGAATGGAGAGGAGTGTAGTGGAGAGTGACCTACTCGTCCTGCCCTTCACTGGCTGCTTGGCTGAGTGAGTGGCTGTGAGAGAGCACCCGGGTATGAGGCAACGGAGGAGGGGAAAGACTGAAGAGGGGGCGAGGTTGCAGGCCGCACAGGGATGGGGGTGCGGTGGGCGCACGGGGAGAGAAAAGAAGGGAGCAAAAACCAAGAGCCATGATTATGGGTAGGGTTTTTTACCAGAGTTAACCAAATTGACCAAAATATCCCAGAAAAACTGGTTTCCAATTTGGTTTGAATCAACCAGAGTTAACCAAATTGACCGAAATATCCCATAGAAACCAGTTTATCCGGTTTGGTTTGAATTTTCCAGATAAACAGGTTTCTCTGGGATATTTCGGCCAATTTGGTTAACTCTGGTAAAAAACCCTACCCATAATCCCAGCTTTGGGTTTTCGCTCCCTTCTTTTCTCTCCCTGCGCGCCCACCACACCCCCATCTCTGTGTGGCCTGCAGCCTAGCGCCCTCTTTAGTCTTCCCCTTCCTCCGTCACCTCATCCCCTGGCGCTCTTTCGCAGCCACTCACCCAGCCAAGCAGCCATTGAAGGGCAGGATGAGTACGTCACCCTCCACTACACTCCTCTCCATTCTCTCTCTCTCTCTCTCTCTCTCTCTCTCTCTCTCTCTCTCTCCATGCATGTTTCTATGGTCTTCGAGCATGCTCCCGTTCTGTCACTAGGGTTTTGATAGTTAAAGGTTCCAAACTGCGACAATAGTGTTGGTTTGCTCTGGAAGGTCGTCTTCGTCGTTTTTCTTATGTGGCTTTTCCCCCTAAAATCTGTTTGCATGTGTACATGTGTGGCATTTGGACTACTTGTGGTCTTTGCCATTTCTAGTGGTTGATTTGGTGATGCTTCCCATTTGTCTGCTTGGGCTTTGGATTTTGCAGCTTCCAAGTGCGTTAATCCAGGGTTTTGGTTCTATTAACCTCTATTTTTCTTGGATTGAGGACTAAAGGTTCTGGTTAGTTCCTATTTTCATCAGATTGAGGGCTAAAGTCCCCTGTTGAAAATGCTAGTGTTACGTTTACTTGTGGAGATCAATGTGATAGAGAAGATCGATAGCATTCGGAGTTGATTCGATGATGCTCAATGAGGGTCAGTGATGATCGAGATATCAACCCACTGCCATCCGCGACAACAAATGTTGAGGATGATCAAGATATTCAACCGTCGGTGTTCACACTGACATATGTTTAATATTCAGCCATAGGCGATCGAGCCAACAAAAAAAAGAAAAAAATTAAAAAAAAGAAGAGAAAAAAAAGAGAAAGGAAAAAAGTAGAAAGAAAAAAAGAGGAGAAAAAAAAAGAAAAGAGAAGAAAAAAAGAAAATGAAAGGAAAAAGAAAAGAAAAGAAAAAGAAAAAAAGAGAACTCGTTAAAAATCACCGATGGGATGTCGATTCATCAAGTCCCACCGGAATTCAAAATTCCTTCCTCCGACTTAGACCACCTCATCTCTACCGAATAACCAAACAGCTGCATCCCATGTAGTGGTAAAAAAAAAGAGGTGGCTCTACACCATCTCATCTTGTCCCACCGACGCATAAAACCTTTGACTCGGACCTTTCGCCCTGGTCGATGAATAAAAAGACCTCCTTCCTACGGCCCGGACCTCTCGTCTGGGTCCATGAACAAAAAGACCCTTACTTTGGCACCAACCCTATGTCAATGAATAAACCACCTCAATATTACCATTCCCAGTCCCATCGACGAATAAACCCGTGGCTCGGACCTTCCATCCAAGTTGATGAACAAAAAGAACCTCCTTTCTTGGCTCGAGCCTTCTATCCAAGTCGATGAACAAAAAGAACCTCCTTGCTTGGCTCGGGCCTTCCGTCCAAGTCAATGAACAGAAAGAACCTTCTTCCTTGGCTCGGACCTTTCGTCCAAATCGATGAACAAAAAAAAAACCCTTTGCTTGGCTCGGACCCTCCGTCCAAGTCAATGAACAAAAAGAACCCCTTTGCTTGGTCAGACCTTCCGTCCAAGCCAATGAATAAAAGACCCCCCTTGCTTTGGCACTCACCCCATGCCGATGACTAAACCCCAGCTCTGACATGTCGGTCCGTGTG
Source organism: Amorphophallus titanum (assembly GCA_024336825.1). NCBI lineage: Eukaryota > Viridiplantae > Streptophyta > Magnoliopsida > Alismatales > Araceae > Amorphophallus > Amorphophallus titanum. Next base: position 4,849,811 of record JANBPO010002057.1, read on the forward strand.
CATATGCAGTGAAGTGATCCCCCCATCCCTTCGCTGAAGGAGTGAGCACTTTCCCATGAATTCACACCGGAGCAACATCCCACTGTAATACTCAATATGACTTGGATGGCTTAGACCTTACATCTAAGGCCAGATGAACCTAACTCCTTGCGATAGCATATGCCCAATGCTAACGATGCTATCCATATTGGAGACCGGCTCTCTGTCGGAACCGATCGATGTAGTGCCTGGCCAGGGCCGTTCACGTGAAACCGATGATACGCTACTCCGATGTCGACCACCTGCCAGACAGGAAGATACACTCACCGATCCCACACACTTGTCCCTCCCTAGCGCCACCCGCAAGTGGGGGGCATTTGTGGACGTCAAAAAATGATGATGATGATCATACGGCATGCACGTCTCGACACTTGAGAGTGAGTCAAAGATGGGAATGTCGAATAAACCTCATACCTCGCCCGATCAGGACGAGAATGTGCCTGGTGGTCCGCCACCCGATAACGAAGCCCCTCAAGCAGAAGATATGGTCACGACTCCTGGAAGAATCCCTTCGATGCTTAAAATGGCGTGGTAAAGCCCTAAACCGGTGCGCCCCTCTTTGTTGCTCTAATACGGTGCGCTCCCTTGAATATCTTAATACGGCGTGCCCAATTGCATAGGTAAATCGGCGTGCCCCATTTTGGTGACCTATTCCGGCGCACTCACTTTTGAATGGTGCTCCCCTTGTAACATGTTAATACGGCGCCACACTACACACAACCTTACCTAGCGCGTACAACACCGCACCGGTTTAACTCAAACGCTATCCCCTCCATACTTTGACACCCTATTTTCTGATGCGGGATGGACCATGGACACGACTCCAATTGGATTGCGATCCTTGGACTCTATGCAAACTCGCGATCGTCCCTTAGAGAGGGAAGCGCCCCTCTCCCCTCTCTGTCAGACACTCTCACAGCTCTCCCTCTCTCCTTATCTCTCTCTCTCTCTCTCTCTCTCTCTCTCTCTCTCTCTCACACACACACACACACAGCTCTCTCTTTCTCTTTGTCCCTCCTCTCTAGATGGAGAGAGATCCTCAGTGCCATGACGTCTTGGGGGAGGTCATCATCTGAACGACATCACAGCTCCTCCTCTAGCTCCCCTATCCTGGCCTCTCCTTGTGCAGCGCAAGTAAGCATCTCTCGGATCTCTTCTACCTGCCATACTCACCATTTTTAGGAACATGATATGGCACGAGCAATCAAACTTGAATGATAAGACACTCACCTGCGCAGAAAGCTCCCCCTCTGCCTCCGTGGCACGGGTCTTGGCGTGGGTAAGCTACTCATGGAGCGAAGTAACCTCTAAAGAAGGGATTCACAAAGTAAAAGAGGCACCCCCTGTCCATACAACTAATGATGCTGCATCGATCTGGGCATGCTATAACACATATGAGGCGATAATTAGTCGCTAAACACCAGAAATCCAGGATCAAGATTATGAGCATGCATTGCATAGACTCACCAAGGAATTTAGGGCAGTGCAAGTGTCGGTCAATTGCTGCTCCGTGTCTGCCAAGTGAGCTCTCAAGTTTGCAATCATGACATCACGGGTATCCTATATCCATGACATGAAGTTAGCACTACACATGTACCAAAAAAAAAATCATACTCACATCTGCAGGCCCTCCAAATTGGAGCCGCTCCACATACATCGTCATGTAGAGGCGCAGGTATTCTTCATTGTCCTGCACATGTGACTCTACAAGTGTGCTGCCTCGTTGCCAGTCTTCATACTATTCAGGGAAGTACACTCGCCAGACAACGCAGGCTGCCCTCCCACATGTCTTTCTCCCAATGCGAGATGGTGCAGCCACGTCCACCCACTCTTGGGCAAGTCCCAAGGTCCTCATAGCCAATCGCAGCCGAAGCGGCTCAATCTCGTTCAGGCTATGGACCCAAAGGTCCCATTTGAATTGAACACGGCTTACCTCAACTCACGGCTGGTCAGCATCGACCTTGCCCAAATAGGGTCTCCAAGCCACCTGCATTGGTATATATGTATCTTGTTAGTCTAAAGAAATAACAAATGATAAAAACTATATAAATATATAAATAAAAAATAATCCTTCCATCGTCACAAGGAACTCTTGCAACTCCTGCCTCAATGACTTTAGCTGGTAGGATGAGGGAGTGACGCACAAGATAGGCTATCACTGTCGAGCCAATCGTACCACCGCCAAACACCAATGTCAAGCTCTCCCCATCAGGATGTAGTAATAGCTCCAAACCTACGTCATCACGTATCATTAGCATCACAGGAAGTAGATTAGTTGCATAATAATAATAATGAAGATTAAACTATACTACTACTACTAATAACAATACCTGGAGGAACGATGTGAAGCCACTCACAGTTGTCTCTCAATCTGCCCCTTGAGATAGGCCATCAAACAAATGCGCCAGTAGGGCAGGCCCCCAGGCATACTGTCCTAAGCTCTCGAGGTCTACTAAGAGCTCCAGGAAATGACAGTGGATGTTGTCTCCCTTTGAACCCAACCGCAGCCTCCCCAACAAGAAGAAGAGAAACCTCCTCAAGTCTCTATTCAACCTCTCCTAGTTGATCGCATCCGCACAATACACGGCACGAGACCCTCTTTCTGCCCTCTCCATAAACTCATCAAAAGATTCATCACCATGCTGATGAGCATTAGCGAGTCCCAATGCTTCCATGATGAACGTCCTGGCTACCAACCTGTTTCTCCTGTCCTCCAATTCCAATCCTAGTAGCCTCTGTGATGGGGTCATCCCTTGCCCCTCTACCTTTTTTCGAGGCTCGGATTGTTCGTCGGCATATGCCATTGTGTTCGTCATGTATTTCTGAGTCTAGTCATGTAATTTTAGAGTAATACACCTGTCCTACTTGTCAGTGCTAATATTAAGTTTAGAGAATTCCTCTAATAGCATCCATTCTTGAATCATGCAACTGGTCAATATTGCTCTCGGCTTTCGACTAAGGGCATCAGCTATAGAGTTACCCTTGCCAAGATGGTATTGTATAGTAAAGTCAAAATCCTTGAGATATTCGAGCCAACACCTTTGTCGTATGTTCAGCTCCTTTTGGTAGAATAAATACTTGAGGCTCTTGTGATTGGAGTATACAATGAATTGTTCTCTATAGAGATAGTGTCTCCATATCTTCAAGGCAAATACCACCGCGGCCAACTCTAAGTCATGCACCGGGTAGTTCTCTTCGTGCTTCTTCAATTGTCGGGAAGAGTATGCAATGACTCTTCCATTTTGCATCAATACACATCCGAGGCCAATTCCAGAAGCATCAGTATATACCTCGTATTTTTCTTCGTCAATTGGTAATGATAAGACTGGAGTAGTGGTCAAGAGATCCTTCAAGGCTTGGAAACTCTTCTCATAGTCTTCATTCCATACATAGCCCCCATTGGTCCACCTAAGTCCTAGGACCCATGTGGGGTTGGTCAAATGTACAAGGTGGATTTCTAGAAGGTTGGACCATTCAAGGGGACAAATGGTGAAAAAGGTCCAAGATTCTTTCCCCCTTAAGTAGGATTTTTATTTTTGTAGTATTTTGCATTAACCACATGGGAGAATTAATAAATCTCTCTCCCCAAGAGTCAAAGGGGCCCATTCCCCTCTCTCTCCTCCTCCCATGGCATTTGCCAACCCCCCTCCCCCTTCATTCCCTCTATATAAACTCATCTATAGTGACATGTAAGAAGTTGATGAATTTATTGAAAGGAAAATTTTCAAAATTTGTCCACCAAGGCCCTAGGGCACCCCTCTCTCCTCTCTCCTCTCCTCCTTCCAGGGTGTGAAACCCTAATCTTGGTGTGACTCCAAGATCTCTCACCTCTGCTAGATGCGACGTCCAGCCATCGTCGCCGTTCGTGCCGCCATCGCACTGCCGCCGCCACCACACCGGAGTTCTATCCAAATCAGGACAGAACCTCAAAGCCATGTTTATATCTTCTTCTCCTATTGTCTGATCGAGTTGAGATTTTGAGGGATTGTTCCCCTTCATGTTATCTTTCCATACATATAGATATTGTCCCATTTGGCCATTGTTTGCTATTTTTCCTATCTTTTTAACTCCACCCTTCACAATCTGCCATTCTGTAGACCTACGTGATAGTATCTAGTTTCTCCATTTTTTCCCACCCCCTTATCAATCTCCAGAAAAATTCCAAAAATTATCACATGTTTATCACACCCCCACCTTCCACCCAAAAGTTTTCTAGATCCCATAAAAATCATTTCACCCCCAGTCAAAAATCATTCTTAGGCAGATCTATATCTGTCCTGACCGTTCTGTAACTAGTTCTAGAAAAAATCAGCAATCCACAGTCATTTTCATTTCTAATCCGCTTGTTGGATGGATCTGAAATAATTATATGTTGTAGCCCTTCAAGACAGCTTTCCAACGGTACCAGTCTTGTCTCGATCCGCCTCCGGATCCGATCACAGAAATCCCTGTCGTGGAGGCGCGTAGATCTGATCCGAGTCAAGCCAACAGGAGCAGTCTGGGAATTAATTCCTCGGAAGATACGCCGGCTCACAGTCGGCTACCGCCACTCCCAGAGGTCGATCGGCAACCCCTCAACAGCGTTCCAGCCAATCTCCGCAGTCAGAAGACAATCGGAAGCCACTGTCCCAGCAGCAGAGTTCACTTGCTATCCTGCGGGCTGAGCTGAGTTGCCGAGCTGAGTCTGAATAGTGCCGAGTCAAAACAGTACCGAGTCAGACCAGCAGCCAGTTTCCGGCACAATAGCCCTTTCGGCTTGCAGCCCATTAACCCTAGATCGGTCCTCCCAGGCCCACTTGTAGCCCTTTACCTCCCTGCATGGAGTGGGCAATAATATCACTGCTGTAATTATTGTAGTTAATTATTTACCAAGAGTTACTATACTTGGCCGGGGTCGTCGTCCCCACGCCCGGAGCGTGGAGGTAAACTCGCCACCCTCCTCATAGGCTTTGCTTTACTCGTATATTTTTTATATGTCACTGCATGCGATAGGAAATTAGCTCGTCCAAATATTTATCCACTGCTGCGAGAGAGAGCGAGACCGTCCAGTGACCCGATCCGGGCACAAAAGTGAGTTGACCACCCTAGCTCTTACCGATTTCTCAACCACGCATGATCCAACGCTTCCCTCGTTAGGGACGAACAACAAGCTTGTCTAGAGTCCAAGGTTCGCATTCAACTTTGAGTCGAGTCCCCCGCGTGTCTGTCCCGCATCAAATTGGTATCAGAGCTAGTTGAGTCTAGGGTCGTCATTGCATAAAAATGGGAAAAAAGTGTCTTTAAGTCTAGGTTTGTAGTCGAGTCTGCATTCCAACTTGTCTTGTTGTTTTAAGGTTGTGTTTAGTCCATTGTCAAATCCATCGTGTCACCAAGTGTCGACATGTCCATCGTGTAGTTCCCAAGTGTCCAATGGACTCCAAGTCACCCAGGCGATATCACTGGTTACATGACACCCAGGGGTTAGGTAACCATCCTCTCCACATCCGTAGGCCCGAAGCCTCGGACTTTTATGGCTCCAATAACCCCGGTGACTACCTCAAGTGGGAGGCCACCATGCATACTTATTTTGAGTGTTACACTATGTCCGATGCCATGCAAGTCAGCTTTGCCCAAAAGAGGCTTGTTCACAAAGTCGCCAGGAAATGGGAGAGCATCGAGCACATGAGGGAGATTAGGAGGCAATTACCTATCAAGTCGTGGAGGGAGATGAAGGATGAGCTTTGAAAGATCTACCTTCCCCACCCGGTCCCCTCCAACCAGTCCAACCCATTCACCCCCAACAACTTCTCCCCAAGTACCTCCCACCATGTGGGTCAACATCCAAGGCAAAGAGTTCCACCCGTAGATGAGCCTCGACCCAAGCCTAGGCCGGTTGAGTATGAGCAACTCCACCATGAGGCCCCCACTCCAAACCCCACCCTTGCCGAACTCGTGCAAATGTTGTCGGATCGAGTGGATAGGAGATGTGCTTATATAGAGTCCTTGGTTTTCCCTTGCCCCCCTCCGAGACAAGACGAAACCAAGCACGAACCTAAGGAGGTCATTGTTGGCAACTTCCATTCGGTGCCATCTACGGTGCCATCCCAATATCCTCTCCCCAACATGGAGGATCCTCTTCTCCCACCCATGCGAGCTCCTCCTCCACCCCCTATCCGTCGGGAGGATAAGGGTAAGGACCCACTTATCAGGGAGCCTTGTGGGTCACGACCACAGTGTTATCGCTGCCAGGGGTTCAGCGACTTTGCCAGATAGTGTCCCACTCGGACATCACTAGCCCAAGGGGACAAAGGGGTTGAAGAATCCTCACCCTCCGATCTTTATCCGGAGCCACCCTAGCTAGAGCTACTCGTGTTTCTCACAAGAAAGCTACTCATAGCCGAGTCACTTCTCAGCTGGCTTAGGACAGGCTTGGTCTCTACCCCACCTCGCTCTCCACCCATAGACCCTACTCTACCATTAGTGCCCGTCAACTCAGTCCATACCACTTTTCGATCTAGTCACCATGTTGATACATTAGATGACCTTATAATGGGATTAGACTCACAAATGGAGTTGACGTGTATGTTGGCCCGAGGCTTCGACCAACCCACAAGTCGTAACTTCACCCACCCCACCTTAGGGTCCATTACCTTCATATACACCATGGGTCATGTTACCACGGAGGTTCTCCTATTCCTCCCCGTGCCGGCCGAGCCCGACTTCATTCCCTTTACCTCGAGGGAGGAACCATATCTTCTATACACAGTCCCATCTATCACGATGGATGAAGGTGACCATCTACACCTTCAAGAATTTCAGACATAGGACCGTGACATGTGGGAACCCAGTTCGAAGGGTCATACTTTCTTTGATCCCTTCGACCCTTTCACTAGTGAACCTCTTGACCCATCCTATTCACTCCACTTCTTCTAAGAAGTTCACTATCACACCCCTCCCACACGGGCCACTCATCCTACACATAACAAGGAGCCAGTTCATAGGGGAGATGATGAGGGAGAATTTGGCTCTCCCAGTCCACCCAAACCTCCCAAACCCATAGGGACTGATTCATACTAGGATGTCGAGGAGTCCCCCATGCCGCCAACCTCGAGTTGCGCCTTGTGTATGCATGGCATACATTCGGATGTCCTGGTCCACCATTACGTATGTCTGGGTCGGACTAACAGTAGGTTTGTCTAGGGTAGGTTTGTCTAGGGTCTTGTGTGAGTCTTTGTTTTATACAGTCTTTAAGAGTCTGCATACGTGGAGTCGAGTCTGTCGTAAGCTCACAATGTTTATCCCTTTCAAGTATGAGGCAAGTCGGATCCTATGCGTACGTTGTGGACTTGCTAGTGAATGATGGGATCAGCTCTTCTTTCAGTGGATCGGATCTATTATTTTTCTTTTCCAATGTATTTCCCCACCTTTTGAGAAGTGGATAGGTGTGTATTAGGCCATTCCCTTCACACTGGGGAATCAATTTATATTTTGTCTCTGTTGGACCCTGCCAACCGTACGAGGAGCATGTATGCTTTTGTCAAACTACACTAACGTGTTGCAATTTTTATGTCAAAGATTGCACAACGTTTGGGAGCTTCATTCTATAAACTGTGGTCTAGACACCAGGATGTAATGTCTTTTGCATTCCTCTTTCTGGTTTTATGTAGATCAGAAATGCATTGCATTGATGTGAATCTTAAATTTGCAGTTGGCAGTTTGTCTTGCCTCTGGCTTGTGGTAATAGCATCCAGGATTTTGCAGTAATAGTGGGGACTGCTGCTCTTCTTCAGTTCTTGTGTTCCTTTTTTTCTGGCTTCCTGCCACTATTTCTAATCATGATTCTGACTTTGGTAATCTTTTTTGTTTATAGTTCCATCATCCCCCTCCTCTTTCCCCCTAAAGGAGTTCACTCTCTTCAAAACCAAATAAGTAGAGCAAGATACTGGCACTGAACTAGTATATCACCTATTTGTCATGACACATTTCGCTGCCTGTTTGTGATACTTGATATTAGGGACATGATATTGAGGGAATAATGACTAATACTTTAACGGGTAATTTACTTTATAGAATTAATTTAATTTATTGGATTTTGAGGACCAAAGTCATGTATGATTTTGTTTTCCCCATTTTGAACCACAAAATGGGCATGGATATCTTACACACCTCACTGATGCAGGCCAGGTTGAGAGAAATTTGCCTTGCCTTAACATTTTTTTTTTTGAAAAACCAAGAGTAAACCCATCCACTTAGGATCAAGCCCGAATCACTGGTAGCCCGAGATGCGAGCAGATCAAATGTCTCTTGGACAGTGGCCCCACTGCCTCTCACGTGAACCCTGGGTTGGTAGCCTCACTGCATTTATGTCCATTGGTAGGATTTGATACGGCGACCTCGCAGTTACCTATGACGTGCTTGTCCAACTATCCCACCACTTGAGGGATTTTCATGCCTTAACATGTGGGCAGTTAAGATGCAGATGTCTGATGAGAGAAAGTTTATAGGGGCTGAATGCACTATCTAAGCAACTTTTCTTTATTGCATGATCATCTTGTTTAAATTTGATATATTACTCTGGTATCTATCAGTCTCATTACTATTCATTTGGTGAGTATGTCAGGAAGCTAGAGAGATTGGACTAAGCCAAATTGGAAATTTTCAGAAGCCTGTCATCCAAAAATGCAAAGAGGTAACTTCCATGTCTGGTTATTATGGTCTTTGTTGGACTTATTTTTTATTTTTCATCTTCTTGTTCTTGTTCACCTTTTATAACTAATACCACTTAAGATGGTGTCAAGACGGATGCCATTTGCAACTGAACATGACCATCTTTCTTGTTCTAGCTCTTCTGTGATACACTTAGATAAAGCTGATTGTGAAGTTTCATGTTGACATCTGTGTGTTCATTCAGAGAAGAGAGTTGGTTATTTGTTTATACCCTTTCATTTTATGCTTCTTGGTTTATGTTTTTGTTTTTAGTCTTGACCATACACGGCCAGGTTTATGGTGGTAGAAGTGCATCTATTTAACTATTTTATGTTGTTAATTCTCAGGCACTCAAGAAACGTCTCAAGGCTATCAATGATTCCCGTGCACAAAAGCGGAAGGTATGTGCAGAATACTTCCTGCAATTTTCTGTTCTATAAGTGATGTGTGTTGCTTTGGCATGCATCACCTATTTTTGCTGAGTTAGATGAATGACTGACTTCCTACTGAAACATGACTTAAATACCAAAACAGGCTGGCCAAGTATATGGAGTACCGCTCTCCGGATCACTATTAACAAAGCCTGGAGTTTTTCCTGAACAGAGGCCATATGGTGAGGAGTCCCGAAAGAAATGGATTGAGGAACATTTGTATACTTTTACACAGCTGATGACGAGACTTCTCTCTTGATATTTGATATCCTCAGAAAATAAAAATAGCCAAAACTGTCTCGAGAATGGAGGGATGAGAGATAGCCATATGGAAGTGTAGACTCTAGCGATCACTTGAGCGCATAAATAATCTGCTCTTTTTTTTCTTTGTTTACTCCTCTTCTTTTCTTTGTTGACATGGTTTGATGTCTTGGCTTGGGGGAGGTGGCGTCTGCATGATTTCATTTATGAGTCTGGTTAAACATTGAGTTTTTAAATAATTTGTTTAATATTTTATCTTACGTTATAGGATTGATATTATTTAATTTCATATAATACATATATGTATTACATCCAAAAAATGGTAAATGCTATTTATCCACATCCATTCATGTGTGGGCATGCAAATTAAGACATGTCTTGCTTGTTTTATTTGCACACGTAGGTAGCTCATGGATTAGCTTCAAGTTGCAGTTTCCTTTTTTTCTGCGTTCTTCTTATTTTTCCTCTCCTCCTCCTTTCCATTATAATCCCTGAACACTTACTCCACAGGAGATGGACACTGCGCCAACCCTTTCCCCATATTAAATGTCAGCAGCTGCTGCCCATACCCCATTTGGCTCTTTCATAGATGGCTGCTTCTCAGTTCCCCTCCCCACCACGCTGCATTGTTTGTGCTGGCCACCATAAATTTCTCCCCCATGTTGCCAGAAACCACCAAGATCTGAAACATTCTGGCCATTGTGGTGGAAGGTGCTGCAGATGCCTTCCCCATAATCTAATCAGATCCGGTGGGGAGACAAGATACCTGAAAGAAATCTACCACCGGGAAGCTTATTATTTGGTCTCCCTTGGCACATCATCATTATGGGTTGCTTGGCTTCTGACAAACTGAGGTGGCTCAGATTTTCCCCATATTCAACTTTCTTCTATACAGAATCTAGGGGAGCTTTATCATGCGTCCACGAGCTGCCACGTGTGCAGTTCAGATTTCAAGAAGGGAAAGAATCTACAATGTGATAGTTTGCCACCTGGGAGAAAACCAAGATCGTCCCAATCACCCAAATATTTTCCCAAGCAAACCCAAAGAGGGTAGTCATGCTGACCGATGATGCTAGGGGGATAGGTGATCGACATCATGGTCTTGAAAGAGTCTATTGGCTCCAGATTGGTCAAGGCCTTTCACATTGATATCACTGATGTTAGCACTGATGTTAGCAGGGGCACATTTTGGTTTTCTTTTTTTTTTCTCAACCAAAACATGGCATCCCGAAAACTGATGCGTCTCACATCTCCAGTGGAGTGTTTAATGTGGCCGCGTGGGGAATCACCATACAGGGAACAATTGAGACATACTTGGCTGTCAAATGTAAAGCATGTTGGAAGAATATCTGCTGTTCTGCATGAAAGAAGATTTTACTCTACTCACCTAACACAGATCTTTTTTGGAAGGTGGCCAAAGAGCCACAATTCATTGAGAACTGAAATCACACAAGGGCATAAATCCTTCCACGCTGAAAAAGCAAAAAAGAACTAAGACATCTACCAAGTTAGCAGAGCCTCACCCAAACCACCAGACAATGGAGGAAAAGAAGAAAAATCAGAGTGAGTTTTCTCCAGTTCCCTAATCTAGGCAAAAGAGAAGACTTTTCAATGTAAGATGCATCCATTCTGAAGTGTCACTCACGGATACACTTGACACAGTTCCGGATAATTGTGGATGGGTGATTGAAAACTTCCCTCAACACTCTTATTCCTCTCTCCCCAAATTGACCAAATCGTGGCAGCAAAACACACATGCAATAATTCTGTTCTTCGAATGTTGGATTGTAATTCATCCACTCTCCAATCCATTTGTCCATCTGAGTACAAATAACCCTATCTGCCCTGACAACTTTGAAACACCGTATCTAAACATTCTGAATAATACCACAGTGAGCAATTTTCCATTTTTGAGCCATTGCTTGAGCTATTGAAGATTCCACCATTTCTCCCTCTCTGTTCAAAGTTCAAACAGAGTGTTTTATATGATTAACCACCAAACACTTCCATCTCCACTATCAGTCCGATGTTCTAACCAAATATGAGGTCCTCAAGGTTGTTTCTTCTCTTGCATTACAGTGCAACTTCCTCAAAACTCTTTCTCCTGGACACTACAGGGACAGCTTCTAAAGATATGGTTCAACATGTTCTGCATCAGCCATCATTTCGCAGGTGGTAAACTAATGTAATCCCTTCCAGAAGCTTTGTTATCCTATCACACATGGACAGCCTCATGGAAGAGACTCTCCATGTAAAGAACTTTCACCTTCAGTGTTTGTGGGCCCTATATATGGTCCTTCAGAAGGAGCAAGATCCCATCATCCATAATGAGCTTATATACAGGTCTTTGCCTATGATTTGAGGGAAACCTCCTCCAATAGCCTCATCGTTTGAGCTTATCTTCAGGAGGGAAGCTCGGACGATGGACAGAGTTGCTTCTTTTGTTTTGGAGACTCTTCCTTTTTGGTTTTATTTGGGAGATAAGGGGCATCACACTGCCTTGGCATGGTCATCTTGTACAGGGATTTTTTTGAGCTCACAGCTTATACTTGTATATCCCTTCTTTTAGTTTTAATATATTTTGTGGTACCAACCACTTTCAAAAAAAATCATTTGAGCTTATCTCCCAACCTAACAGATTACTTCCGGAACTAGGTGGGGTTGAGATCCTCCTTCTCTCCTTTTCTGGCATCAATATCATCTAGCCCTGCCCCCTTATCCCTGGTTACCCTAAAGAGGGATGGGAAGGCCTCCTCCAAAGCACAATTCCTGCACCACTTATCTTTCAAAGTGCCCGATCCTATGCCCGCTTCAAAACTCCAGGATGAAGATGGTTCTATACCTCTTTTCACTATCTTAGTATTTTTGCTTTATCACATACAACAAAACATTCTTTATTATCCCTAGTTGCATGGCAATGCCAAGTTGCACCCCAAGTTTCTGATACCCATAATCCAGTATTCCTGCTTTTGCAGACTCTTCTCTAGCACATCATGGTATCCTCTTCTTCTGTTATTTGTGCCACATGAACCTGCACTGGATGGACACCATTATACATATCACTGTGTTTGGTATTCCGGACAATGAAAATTAATAGATTGGGAGATAGTACAATATCAGATGCTTATGTTTAGTTTTTCGTCTATCCATATCTTTCTTGTGTAGACAATTGTTGTACTAATAGATCTTGGACATGGTGTATAATCCTTTGATTGAGAACAGTTGGCCCATATATCATCATGTGTTGACCTTTCTAAATCTAAATGTTGCATGCCGTGATGCCAAAAATTTTTGATTGCAGTTTCTATAAACTGGATGCATCCCGGTTTCATTCCTTTACAAAATGTTTGTAGGGTGGACCTCTGTCATCAGGCAAGTGATGAAGATGATGATGAAGAAGAAGAAGGTAGCTACACTGAAGCTTTGTTGGAAAAGACAAAAAGCAAATCAGGTCCATTACATGTGGATAGCCGCCATAGGTGTTATCCATTATGTTGTGGTCATATTGGAAGCCGTCAAAAGTTTGTAATCATGGTAAACAGTTAAAGTTTTTTATTCATCACTTCTCTACTCTGTTCTTCGATATGTATGCATGATGTACATCTTCATTGAAGAATAATGTGTGATTTTGAATGATATATCCTTTTGCAAAGTTAACTTGATTTCATTTTTTGTAGGTAATTGTGCTGACATTTCTTTTCATGATTGCATTCGCGGTGCTCATTTGGGTAGGCAAAGGCAAAAATCCTATCGAGTCCTCACTTTTGGCTAGGGTATGAGTTTCATTTTCCCAACTGTGGGAGATCTCTTAGACTTCCATTTGTTAAATTCCTTAAGATGGCATAAAAAGAGGGGTTATCTTGGCAGATTAGACCTATGCGAACCCTTATTTTGGCTTGCATTGTTCAACAATAAGGAGATATTATTTCAGGTTGATCATTTAAAACTTTATGTTCTCCTTAGTTTTATCTAACTCTCCTCCAAATTTCGTGCTAGAAGATCCAGCCGTTGGAGAGTTAGGACATCTGCAAGTCATTGGTTCGCCACAGGTTACGTAGGGAACAATGCACCGGTCCAGTGAAGATCAAGTTATTAGAAGTCCAAAACGAGGTTAGTACGAATAGTGTCCTTAGAACTTTTTGTTTTCCTCTATATCCTCTACCTACCCTCCAAATTTTATGGATTTAGGTCAAGAGATTAAGGAGAATGAGAGACAAGAAGTTGCTGATTTAGCACAAGACGTGCAGGAACTAGGACTTTCTTCCAGTCAGAAATTAAATTTATAGGAGCATTCCCAGAGGTAGGTTATCTCATGGATGGCTAGAACAATATGTTAGGAATAAAATTCCTTTGATTTCATTCAGTTTCATGCTTTCTACTGGTAGTATTTCATGTTTTATTAGTGACTACGCAATTAGGTTAAGTTGAATGCTTACCCTTACACCTTAAGAAAAGAAGCAAACTTTGACTAAATTTATGCACTCCCCCTGCATCTCCATGTTTTTATATAGCTGTAACAGGCCTTACTTATCCACTAGTAGGTTCTTATGCACCTATTTTACCATAGATTTGGCATGTTCTTCGATTTTACATCTTCTGCTATAGGGGAAGAAACGATCTTCCTCAGACCGCCAAAGTCCTTTAGCGGCCCTATGATAGAACGCTCCGTAAATGGTCCGTAACTGATTGCGTGATTTTTTTGAGTTCCATATTATTGTTAACCCGAGACATAATACAGAATAGTCTTATTTATTATGTGATAAGCCTAGATAATTAGGTTTTATTCCTGTTTCTGGTATTATATTAATAAACTTGGCTATGTTAATGGTTTATCCTACCAGATTTCATGTTTCTTATGCTCTTTGGAATTATTTTAAACTTCATTTAATTTTATTCCAAAACACTATATTCTTGTAATTAAATTCATATTTCAAATGATAGATGGACATGTTTTATCGCTATTTTACATGATCCCTTCTAATCTATGCGTCTTTTCTTAAGTACATGACACATATTCTGGTATGGAGTCATTAGTTACACTTTGCACTTATAGGCACATATCCTTCGACTTGAGATTGTCTCTGTTGGATATTCCTTTGACTAGAGTAGGTGATCTTGTTTCAAGGCCTCCGTAAGTCTCCGCGAGCTTGGGATTTCCACTAGGATGCCGAGCTGGTTGTACCCTGAAAATCTATTGGTCTAAAAAGCACTTAAGTTTTCTAGCATTTTCTGCACTCTAGACAGATCGCAGCCATCAAGTTATTACCACCATCTGGTAGCAGCCCTAGTTTGACCACATTCTTCCTACAGTTTCTCTACGTCGACTCTTTTCCTTTTGGAGTTGACCCTGAATAGATAGCATCCCTCACTAGACCACTTTCTGATAATTTCCTGGTAAACCTGAGGTTTTGACAATGATTATCTGGAACCTAGAACCTTATTCAATAAGTTATTAATGAATTATGAAAGTTAATAAATGTACTGTTATGCTGTCAAATTCCTTCCGTAGCATGACCTTGTCACTAATTCATCCTTGAACTCACATGTTCATATTTGGTGTGTTCTTACCTTGACTTTTGCTATCATGAACTTATTGTTGAACTTGATATTACTGGCCAAACATTATTATTTTCTCGTGGAAGTAGCTTGATTTATAACTTGAAGATGTAGGGACAGGTGCAAATGGTGTCCAAGGGCTCCACGCTAGTCCCCTCGACAGATGGCCGAAAATATACTATAAATCATGAGGAATGATGAATACTGGTGTCGCATTGTGCTGAGAGTACTTTTTTTATAAACGGGTGAAATCCATGAGGCTCCTTTTATAACATGTCACACTATCCATTTAAAGAGAAAATGGAAAAAGAAATCTGGCCACTTGTTGTGTTTAGTAATATCTCACATTGGGATCTCCTTATGCAGTTATCATTGTTACTAAAAGGCACAGTGGTGGCGCCTCCTGATAAATTTGGTAAGTCCACTTGGCTTACCTTTCTAGTTTTGATTTATGATTGAAAACAATGGGGAAGAGGGTCTTACGTAACTATTAATTTTACCCATGCAACTTCTCTCTCTCTCTCTCTCTCTCCTATCTACTACTCTTTCTATCCACTTTTTCTATCTTCCATGAATACAAAATTTTGGTTTCAGGGGAGACACTACAAGATGAAAGGACCAATGGAGGGGCTTTCACAGTCAGTGATGGCCTTCAGTTGCCATGCAAGATGATGCCGGTAAGCATGGAAGTGTTCTGTGACAACAATTGTGAAGGTCTTTTTCCTTTCTTGTCTGATATTTGATTATAGTCTACTATGGCACTGTGGCCTCTACCTCAAATGAAATAATAATGTTGTCTCTTGGATCATGGCTAGATATCTGTTATTCCTAGTATTGTTTTCAGGGAAACTCTTGTCTGTTTCATACATACTGCTGATTAAGATGTCTCACAACATTGGCAATTGGAAAGGTCTTGTCTTATAATGATCTTCCGCTTCTGCTTATGACAGTGTTTGAAATGTGAATACAATTGTGTTCCATAGATTATCAGGGACATAATTTCGTTGATATTTGAATTTAACTGTTCTCTAGAACATGGATTCCAGTAGCGATTATATCTCAGTGGCGCATTCTAGCATGTGGTATTTCTGGGGGCAGTTGGGATGAAATATTCTCGGAGAGAAAAATGAAGAGTTGTCACACATGGACATAGCCGCCTCCTTGAGCTCTATTTTTCTGTTAGTGGAAGAAAATTGATGACGTTTTAAGATAAAGAGCATAACCTATCATGCATTCATTTGTTGTTTTAATATGGTTTCCTGTGACCTAGGGTGGAACTTTCCATAAATGCACATTTCTAAAGTTGAAAATTTTGCTTGCATTCTGTTTCTCTTTTTCCATTGTTCCTGTGCCTCATGACTCAATTTGGGAAAATGTGGTTTACGTGGTTCTCAGAATGCTGGTATGCGTCTTTATGGCGGTGCACAGTATCATCGTGCAATGGCAGAATTTCGCCTTGTGGTTGGAAATACCAAGTGTCCTCCAATTACGCGTGAAGAGATTGTAAATGCATGTGGAGTTGAAGACATTCATGATGGAACAAATTATTCTAGGTATTAGTGTTGGTACACTTCATACTGACATCCTATCCAAGATGTTCTTCAATTTCTATGACCTTAATGATTGCATTTTTTATTACTCTCTTAACACAGAACTGCTTGTGTAATTGCTGTTGCCAAGGCTCGTGATACCTTTGAGCCGTTTCTCCATCAGGTGCTGGACATCAATCATACATTCGTTAACCTGTTCTTATTGGGTCTCCAGCTGTCTGCATCAGTTTTCATGAAGAACCTTTATGTTCCCTTGTATGGGCAAATTTGGCAAAACATTATTTATAAGCAGTTAGATGGGGCTCTGGGATTGTGTCTTGATCCATTCCTTGGCTAATATCATAGCATATGACTACATCTGGATTTTTGCCAGGAAGCATTACTATTCTATTTAATTGTTTTACACATCCCAAACTAATGGATTAGCCATCCATCATGTGACGTCTGTAAAAGCTTCATGTGCTCATCAAACTGGGAGAGTTTGCTTATCGATCTTTGCTGCTTCAGAAAATTCTGTGAAATGACTCAAAACTGAAGATATTGGCTTCATTTTTGTGTTTCAGTAATTGTAAGTTGCTCATAAACATATTGTTGTTGGTATTCCTTGTTGCATTCCAGGAATTTGTTCTTAATTTCTGAGCTATTTATTTTTCCTCATGGTGTTGTTTTTAGGTGGCGTAGGCAATAGGAGAACCCTAGGTGGAGGTTTAGATTCATGCTCCTCCTAGGTCCTGATCTCCCCCCTCACGAAGATGAAGATAGAGCCCGCGTCGATGGCCTGGCACTAGGTGTACACAAAAGGTGCTGCCTTTCTAGAGGTCTGCAATGGGGAGAGCCGCTGAGGGTCAACAGACTGGCAGGAAGGAGGAAGAAGAGGGGGAGGGCCGGCCGGCAGGGTACCAGATGGACAGGAAGGAGGAGGATGAGGGAGAGGGGGAGGGTTGGCCGGTGGGCTTCACGGGAGGAGGAGGAGGAGGAGGGAGAGGGGAGGGGTTCAATTCACAAGCACTGAGAGAGAAGAAGGCAAAGGACACCCGATGTCATGTGAGACATTCTTAGGAGGAGGAGGAGGAGGAGGAGGGAGAGGGGAGGGGTTCAAGTCACAAGCACTGAGAGAGCAGAAGATGGACACCTTAAGTCATGCAAGACATTCTTAGTGATAAAAAAAAAACTACTCAGCCCTTGTCTTTTTTTCGGGAGAAGTTTACGAAGACTGAGATTTCATCCTAAAAAGTAGGAGAGACCCCAGCTGGCATGTCTAAGTGGTGTTTCATTTTTAATTTTTTATTTTAAGATAAAAAAGAGCCAAAAAAATGCTCCCAAACACCCCCATAACTATCGTTTTGCTGTGTTTCTTGTTCTGTTTGGAATGCCACTGGGCTTCGAAACCCTGTGTGATTCACACAAAAGGAAAAAAGGGTCCTACTATTTCCTTGGATAGGGGTCTTTTAGAAATGTTGGATGAAAAACGCTTCCAGTTTCATGCGTCAATCTCCGCAGACTTAAAATCCTCTGATAAAAGGGTTGAATTTAATTTATTACAGAATTCACGGTAGTTTTGATGAATGCTACAGAAATAATGTCTTCAAGCTTAGGCATCTTGCATTAGCGTGGCTGTTATACACGCCAGAGAAAGAATCGTAAACAACATTGATTCATATGCTGAATGAGTACACTGCAAAGCAGTGTTTAAAGAAAAACTCAGAAAGAGGAGCTTCATCAAGGAAACTGATGCAACGTTTTCTGAACCAAGAAGAAGTGGGAAAAAAAAAGAAACACATGAACATATGCCCTCAGCTATTCAGATAAGGGATGCAAGAATGGTTCTCTCGCATTCCATGAAACAACACAGTTTGAAGTGATATAACGTAGTTATGCTCTCTTTTAAAATCTTCAACTCAAAAGGCAACAAAAGGCTGTGAAGGAAATGTGCTTATTCCATTCCACACAAGAGGTATCCTTCCATTCTGAATACTAAAAACATACATTCCTGGAAGTATAAAGAAAAAACAGAGGGCAGTAACTGATGCACTACAAGAAAACCTATAGGCACAAACACATCAAGAATTGCATTCAATGTCGTCATCATCCATCTCATGCACAGCTTGGAGAGGACCGCTTCCCGAAATGAAGCCGCTCTCGGAGATGTTAACGGGCCCACTGCCGAAGAGACAGACTTGGGGTTCGATCCTATTCATCCTATTCCAATCATCATCAGACAGTGACCAACTGAAGATATCTACGTTCTTCTTGATTCTGTCTGGCTTTAGGCTGCAGGGTAGAACACTAGTTCCTCGTTGCAGTCCCCACCTCAGGATCACCTGTTGGAATCAATAACAAGCAATCAAATTTAAAAAAAAAAAAAGACAGCCTGCCTTTGAGTCCAATAGAATCAATTGCTGGCATTACTTCTCAAACAAATAGCATCATTGTATGCAGCCTCATAAAGAAGCACCTGATATCAGTTTTCACTAGCCTCAGGAAGATATAAAAGTTGAAATGCAACTAGACTGCAAGAAATAGGCAATGACATCATCCTAATTATAGATAAATAATCGGCTAAAAATGGTACATAGCGGCAGCAGCAGAAGATGAACAATGGTTAGCAGGGTGGAAACCAAGAACCCATTTGAGGTTTTGCATGGTTATAGGCCTAGAAAGCCTTCAAATCTTATTCCCCTCCCCCTGCATGCTAGAGTGTCAGTCTCAGCCGAGTCTTTTACACAACATATCAAAGAGTTGCATGATGACATCCACAAGCATATAGGGAAGAGCAATAAGGCTTACAAAAGGCAGGCAGATACTCGACAGTGCCACTATGAGTTCCAAGTAGGAGACTTGGTGATGGTAAGGACTGAGCGGCTCCTTCTGGGACCGGCCTCCAAGTTGAGGCCACGTAGGTCGGGACCTTTTCGAGTTCTGAGATGACTAGGCAGTAATGCATATGGGCTGGACCTACCTGAGAGTTTTGGGGTCCACCCTACCTTCAATGTGATAGACCTGGTACCCTACAAGGGCCCCACTGTGGGACCCAGTGAGGAGCTTGAGCCTTTAACCTCCCTTGAGAGAGCTACCCAAGGTGAGACTACAGCTATTAGCTTGAGAGGTTGACGTGAGCAGGTGGAGGCAATACTGGATGAGCAAAGTACCATTACCAGGAACAGGGTATACCAGCATTACCTGGTGAGGTGGAAGGACCATCCCCCGATAGAGGATACTTGGGTGAGCCGGGAGGACCTTCTATGCCTTAATCCAGATATTTTGGAGCACTACTACAGCCGGGCGGACCCATACTCGACAGAATCGAGTTCTCCCCACCCCTGGAGATTTGATGAGGACATCTCACGACACTCTCTTTGGCTCGAGTCGCCTGCACTTTCTTGAGGAGGACCGACTATGATTTTCACATGTTATCTTCATTTTTGAGCCTTATCTTATGTATTTTCCTTTATTGAGTCATGTAGTTGTAGTCTAATTCCCTTGTTTGTGCTTATTTGGGCCTTAGTACCTTAGTTTGGGCCCATAGGTTGAGTCGAGGATGGTCATGGTCTTTCGTCTTTTTGTCTGGGGTATTTTGGGTTCCTTTCCTCAGCAGAGGGGCGCCGTGCTGCCAAGGGTTGGCGAACACTGCGTGGGGAGACGAGGACTGCCCTATGAGGCCTCCCAGGGACATCTGTCTTAGGAGGGAGGAGAGACGACCAGGAATGTGGTGGAGAGACTTGGTGACCTGGTGACTTGTGTGTACACCCGTCCCTCTACTCGTGATGTACATGGCAGCCTTTATAGACACATGAGTGGAACGGCTGATCTCGGTGTGACTGTCCTGCCCTTTACAGTTTCTTCTCTTCTACGCCTCTTTTGCTCAATGATGTCCCCACGTGACATGTTTGGCGTAATCACATCCCGAGATAACGGATCGTGTCTCAGACTTGCTGCGCGTTCCTTTCGGGAGAATCCACCACAAAATTCAATGTTCTTCTCCTCAGGTCGTCCATTCCGTGTAAATGAGCTCATCCCAAATTTTAAGACGACGTCCTTCGGTCGTCCTTCCTCCTGTGGGCGAGTCTACCCCAAATTTGATTATAACGTCCTCTAGTCCTTTTCTTCCTGTGAATGAGTCTACCACCAAGTCCGACAGTGCCGACCCCTGATCGACTTTCCCATGTAGATGAGCTCAGCCCAAATTCATCCGTAACATGACGAACACAGGGAACCTCAGACCGTGTAGGGTGCAGAGCTACGCCATTAACCTCACTTGCTTCGAGTGAACGGCGAGGTAACACAGGAAGGTGAAAAATGGATGGCTTGTTACGGACGCCTCTGCTAGAGGTTATGGCGGCAGCTTCGGATCAGACCTCTTCCAATCTTATAAATAGTTCCTTGTGGTCCTTTGGGAAGACTCGAAGCAGTGGAGGTTGATTAGAAGAGTGAAATTTTTCGTAGGAGAGGAGAGGATTCCCCAATCCCGGGATGGAGGGTGAGTCTAGTTTCAGGATGGAAGGCGAGTCTTCCCGCTCCTCGAAGAGGAGTAGATCCAGTGGCAGTTCTAGGAGACTCTCTGACATCGAAGGGCATCCCAGTAGCTTTGTCATACTCCCTTCTCCCTGGTAGAGTTGGCTTGCGACTCGATCAGATGTCATTGACTGTGGACTGACGTGATTAATCCTGTGGTCCAGTATTGTCGTTGGTTTCTTGAGTATCGTATGTTTCGTCCATAATTGGATCGGTTTGGACTGATCCTTATGGATTTTGAGTTAAGTCTCTGTCTCTCGTTCTTTTTCTTTTTCCTTCAAGATGCAGGGCGCATGACCGTGCCCAAGGTAACTGAAGGAAAGAGGAGATGGAACTGTTGTAGGAATGTGTTGGCCTGGAAAATGGAGTGTGGCATTGGCATGCCCCCTTAGTGGTTTCTAGCCGACGTGTCTAGTTCGCCGTATTGCGGCGATGGTTTTCCACTAGAATTCTTCTGATAAGTTTCGTTGCGTGGACATTCCTTCTGTTTTGATGACTGCTGTGTGTGCTAGTCTTCTTATGAATTCGGCCATTTCTCAGCAGGTCAAGGCAGTTCAGCAGGTGGGTTTTGGGTTGTCCCGCATTGTGTTAAGACGGGTCGTTGTGCCCGTTTTGAGTAGGCTGTTTATCTTTGTGGCGGCTTGTATATTCAAGTCGTTGTCTTGTTATCACTGCATTGTTCCGATTGAGCCCGTGGAGTTCGTTTTGCCATTTTAATTCTGTCTTCCTAGGGCTCGGGTAGAGACTAACTGTTGGTTGCTCGTCCAACCGAGACAGCTAGAATTATCCCCGTTTATTATTGCTTAGAAATCTGTAGTTGTTGACCGAGCTTTATTGTGCCATTGCTCAGAATTCCAATTTCACTTGTGTCAGAGCGTGACCCACGTTTTACCTCTGGCTTGCGGCGCTATATTTAGAAAGCGTTAGGCACAGAGTTAGCCCTCAGTTTTGTGTATCATCCGCAGTCGGATGGTCAGACAGAAAGGACTGTTCCGACTTAAGAAGATATGCGGAGATCTTATTGCCTTGATTAGAGGAATTCGTGGAGTCAACACTTGTCACTTGTGGAATTGCGGTCATCACTTTAGCATCGCATGGCACCAAATGAGCCTTTTTATAAGTGTTATTGTCGTATTCCTTTGATCTGGCTAAAAGCTGGTAATCGTGTATTGACAGGACCTGACGTGGTTCAGTAATGTCCTAGTGTGTTTCATTTGATTAAGCAGAGGAAGTTCACTACAAGGGTCGACAACAAGGGGTTTTGTAGATCAGCAGTCGACCATTGTAGTTAAACCTGTAGGTATAGTGTTCGTAAAAATATCTCCGATGAAGGACGTTATGAGGTTTAGGAAGCGTGGAAAGCTCAGTCCCCGTTCCCATACTTTGGGTATGCACGAAGGTCTTTTCCTTTCTTTGCTGGGTCAAGTGCAGGGGCAAGAGATTGACGTGTAAGATGACCAACCTAGGCACTCCCTAATACAAGAGGGGTTAAATAGGGGTAGTCTTGACCCTTGAAAAGTGAGCTTTATTTTAATATCTGGCCAATAAGGACTATGTCAAAATTATATGAAAATCAGTGCAAAATTATGAATCAAAGGCAAGGCAAGAGTGGCAAAGTCCCCGCGGGTCGTCATGAGCCCGGTCGTATGCGTGCCCAGTATGATTAAAGACACAAAGTCCCGACGCAACAGACCTACTCTTTGATGGGTAGTGCCTTAGAAGGAAGTCGAGTCCTGATGTCTCCCATCTTGTATGAAACTTGTCTATAATTTACTTCTATTTCTCCCTCTTAGGCTTGGTTGTATCCCGGGTATGGCCTTAGTAAGGGTACCATTCTTTAGGGGCGATTTATTATGGTGATCTACTTCCAAATGTACGCCTTGCTCAAGAGCAATCTTTGATGAAAGAGGGACAAACAATGACCTTTTGCTAGTAGCTTGAGCCTGTCCATGTGTGCTGCAGACAGCTTTGTCATAAATCCCAAAAAAAAATATTCAAATATGTCAAAAAAAAAGAGAAGAGCACGGGGCGTGCGTTAGAGGCGGAGACAAGGGCGTACGGCTTGTGAGCCCCTCATTCTGGGTTATCATAGCTGTATTTTGACACTTCATGTGCCTTTTTCTTGTTGCATTGTATATGTTGACTTTCTGGTGTGCTGACTATTTTTCTGTACTTCATCTTGCAGCTATGGCACGGTTTGGCAGAGATGAGTAGGTCCTGAGGCGTGTGGCTCGGGAAGAGGATCACTGGGTACGGAGGACTGAGTGACCCATGCCTCCCTTGGGCCCACCAGTTGTTACTGTGGTGGGTGCAGATCAGCTTGACCTGGCACGTATGGCGATAGCTGAGGGCCCCGTCGGCGAGAGGGGGAGTGGAGTTGGGGCCGTGGAGTTGGTCCGAATTTTAGGAGCAGGTGGATTATACACCAACGATCGCAATGGAGGCTACCCAATAGAGTTTCCCTTGGACTACTACTTATTTGAGTTCATCAGGAGCTACATCCCCCCCGTTATGGAGGAGGGAGATTCGCAGGTTGCTAGAGCGCGTCGTCGACTTGAGCGGGCGATTTTGGTAGGCTGGGAGAGCCTGCATGGGGTTACTTTTTATAGCTTTCCTAGCTTCTCTGGGGATTACTGGAGGCAGTGTTAGTTTCCCAGTGTTGAGTGCTTGGGCTTCTTCAGCAGAGCAGATCAGTTTGGGGTCTGGGTTGGACCGATGGGTCCCACTTCTTGGGACTTGCACGGCCACCACCGGACAGAGACAGAGGGCACGACTGGGCTGGTGCTGGAGCTGTCTGGATTGCAGTATGCTGGAGAGGGGTACGATGACCACAACCTTTTAGATGGGATCATCCGGCAGACCATTGTTAGCTGGTATGGCCACTGGGCAGTGATCTCTTCACACCGGTGCCGTCAGGGAGCCACTGAGTGGCTGATGGGGATAGTGCACCATTACTGGGTGCTACTGGACAGAGCGGGCATTAGATATTCCCTGACTGCGGCATTGTACGCATACCCGTGCTATACAGGGCTGTTGCAGGGATTGTTGGAGCGCTTCAACCACTGGTGGAACATAGTAGCGACGGCTGAGGGAGAGACCTCGCTTTACTTGTGGTCTTTGTTCCGGATCTCTGGGCTGCCAATTAGCAGCGAGGGATATGAGGAGGTTGTGGTAGATGACCTTCATCGCAGCCACAATGATGGGCAGGGGTGATGCCGAGTTGCTTATAGTTATCGGTATCTACTGAAGACCTAGAGGGGTTTAGCCCTAGCTGGGAGGGACAGAGCGGCATAGACTCCTAGGGTGCCGTTGAATGTGTAGGTCTGCCACTTCTACAACAGGCCATTTTGCTTCTACCAGGAGTTCGTGAGAGACAAGACTCTCTGGGAGGAGTATACAGAGGTAGAGTTGTGGTTCCGGATGTACTCGAGGTACATTTACGCACCGCAAGAGGGGTGGAACCCCCATGGGCCACCAGACGTGATGCACCTGGTGGCCAACTTGGCTTACTGGTTGGCGACGTTTGTGGTCCCGCATAGGGAGGACGTCCTACTGAGGGTCGAGCTACTATTGCCACCGTGCTTGCGGGCGGAGGGACGATGACTGGCCCTGGCTCCTGCACCATTGGCTGCTATGTACCAGGGGCTAGGAGTATCGACATCGCATCTAGCGCCATGAGAGAGGAGCTTGCTTCTGCCGACCCACTACCTCAGTGCGTGGGTCATCCTACTATTTCCAGGGCTGGTGACTTGGGGGACCGTGGTGAACCCGACGGTACCTTTGCTGTTCTGCTTCATCGGCTAGCCAGACAGGGGTGCTGAGGCACAGTTGGAGGGGGCCAGGAGGGCCTTATGTTACCTGCCTAGGAGGGGTGAGGAGGGGGTGCCTTTTCACTATGCCATGTGGGATTCCCGCCTGGTTCTAGTGCCGTCAAGTGGAGGGGCGACCAGTGCCCTCCCCTACAAGAGGGAGCAGGATGCGTCACTGTACACAAAGTGGGTGATGAGCAACCGACCGGTGGTGTTGATGTTGCACCGGTCCGCGATGAGTTCCTTGGAGCTGTACTACCAGCACAGGTTCGCGAGGAACTTCGGCTATGACCAGGAGATCCCGCCGAACCAGGAGTTTCCTTTGATGAGCCGACAGTACAGAGGCCGGACACCCACTTGCTGGCTACAGCATGGTGGGATTTCTACTGTCGCAGGGAGCCAGAGCGGCTACCGATGTCAGGACTGGGGCTCCAGGGGACGTTTGATGTCCACTATACTAGGTGGTGGTTCGAGCACAGCCACCTGTACTGGTAGAAGGCCTAAGCGATCAAGAGAGCTTAGGAAGGTCATCTTCTGAGGGAGGATTTGCCTTCCATCCCACTAGACGATGGATACTTGAGGACTCGTGTTGCCCGGATCCACTGGGAAGTGGAGCGAATAGCCCAACAGTGGCCCCAGAGTGGCCGAGGTTCGTTGTCTGCAGGTTGAGGCGGCAACAAGGCCCTAAAGCCCTTGAAGCAGGCACAAGCAGTGACTACAGGCACTGGAGTTGAGGCGTCTCGATCGAGGGTGCCGAAGACTTGGTGGGCCCAATTCCAAGTCGATTAAGACTTTGGGAAGAAGGGCTTGCTGGACCGGGTGCTCCCCATAGGGAGCTTTACTAATACGACAGTCGACAATTGGAGGCGACACATCGACCACGCAATCGGGTCGACCGGGCCTATAGAGTTTGTGTCCCATATCGAGTGTGCCCACACTCTGAGGGACGTTCGAGAGGCAGTCACGGAGGCTGCTCAGGTGTTAGCGCTGAAGCCGGAGTAGCAGGTTCCTCTACCGTTGACCCCTTTCGGGGCCTTAGGTAAGATCCTTTGCTTAGTGTGTTGTCTTGGCTTCATTATTTTCGAGGGTATGTGACTGAGGTGGTGTGCATTGCTGTGCTTGTTGACAGGCTCTATGGCGGTGGGCGATCACCCCTCCACGGAGACATCCTCAGGGAGCAGATACGGGGGCCTATAGCCTAGGCGAAAGTGCCCTCGAGTGGATGCTGAGGCAGCTAGAGTCAGCGAGTCCTCTAGGGGACTCGAGGCTGGGGAGCAGGTCGAGGCAGAGCCAGCTTTAAGTAAGCATTGCATTCACCTCTCTACTTCTTGATGGTTTATCCATGACGACTGACTAACCCTATCTTGCTGGATTTGTTTCTTGTAGCCCCACTAGAGACTGGCGTAGAGGCGGCCTTCTCTCCCCCCCAAGAGATCGATCCTCTACCTGATGACGGGGGTGAGTACGAGATCGACATGGTGGGGTTCCTCTGCATGATGGACGAGGTTGCCCCCAACGTCGAGACATTCCCCGACTTCGAGTCGTGGAAGGCTTCAGAAGAGGCCCGTTCAGGTGACGGCTTTTGACACTGGACACATGCTAGCTGTGACTTTGCCTAGTCGTTGCCACTGACATAGCCATTCGTACTTTGTAGGGGTGGCAGAGGTGTCGGGGGCCATGGGCCCTTCCGAGGCACAAGGTGTGGCACCCGCACAGGTGGGAGAGCGGACATCGGTAGTGGCCCAAGACAGCTCGAGTAAGCATTGGATTGCCGTAAAGGGAATTGCCTTGCCTTTGTTGTGCTTTTGATGGGCTAGAATTGCTGACTGAGCTTGTGTTGTATGTTTACTAGGTGAGGATGTGGCTGCCACTCTGGAGATGATCCAGGAGTTGGCTAGCGCTGGCCCATCAGTGGCTCTTCCGTCCTTTGAGGGCGAGTCTGAGCAGGTGGCCTCTTTGCCTACACCTATTGTCGGGGATGTACTGGGCATAGTACCACAGCTGCTGGCGAGGATGCCTCTCTTGCCTTTTCCCACTGTGGTGTTGGCTTGCACCATGGGACTGGTCGGGTCCTCTAGTGTGGGGGCCTCAGGTATGCAACTGAGCACTAAGCCATTTGTAGTGGACTTTTTAGTTTGCTCGTTAATGCTAAGCTCCCTTAGGTGCTAGTTGTAGGTGCTTCTTCCCCTCTGGAGGAGGGTGAGCTTCCCTATGACACAATCGGGGTAGCAGGAGACGAGCCCACTGTCACAGCTTCAACTAGGGGCAATGAGGAGATTGTCGACATCGAGGGGGTTTCCGAAGGGGGTGCCCCCATTGGTGAGTTTCTTGTCTGAAACCCCTAGCCGAAAAATTGCCTTCACATGAGGTTGGATTGCCTGGTGACCCAGCTTGGTTTGCTGATCTACAGGTGCCACTTGCTCGCCCATGTCTTGGAGCTCTTCAGAGGCCTCACCCCGCTCTTCGAGCAGCAACAGCATGGGAATGGAGACAGATGAGAGTTCAAGCTCAAGCTCTTCCTCCTCTAAGGCCTCTTTTGCTGAGGAAGTAGAGATGGAGGCTACTTTGGAAGGTGTGTGAGGGTTCTCCCCTTCCCATTTAGCCCTTGTTTGAGTTTTATCACCAGATATTGATGCTATCATGTTGTGAACAGGGCTGGAGTCTAGAGAGGAGAACACTTCGGCTCCTAGTGAGAGTGACCAGGGGGAGCCTTCCGACTTGCTGATGGTTACTATAGATGATCTTCTTCAGAGGCGTTACCTGTGGGGAACGCCTCGACCGAAGGCGTGTTCAATAAGCCGTTTTTATCTTATTTCCTTGTTTTGGAATTGGATAATGACCGGGAAGTAACGCCCTGAACCTAGGCGTGAGTTTCTTTGAAAACGCCTCAAACAATGCCGTTACTTAGGTAAAATCGTGAAGCTTAAAAACAGCACGAGCAGGCTTGACTTCGTGCAGAAAACAGAAAACAACACGAGGTCCCCCTTCCACCTCGTGCAGGAAACCGAAAAACGACACGAGGTGCCGCCATTGCTTCGTGTTGAAAAGCTCAAGACAGCACGAGCTTGCTCCTTACCTCGTGCAGAAAACGGAGGAACGACACGAGCTTCCCTGAAAACCAACACGAGCTTTCCTGCTGATAACGCCTTTAAGGAAGGCGTTATTAATCAACTAACGACCTTAACAACGGCGTTAATCGGACAACTAACGCCTTTAAAACTGTCGTTAATTAATTAATAACGCCCTTAAGAAAGGCGTTAATTACCTTGTAATGCAGGCAATCACCTCGTGCAGGAAAACATGGGCTCGTGTTGACACGAGGTTAGCTCGTGCAGGAAACTGAAAACAACACGAGGTTGGGCTCCGCTTCGTGTTGGAATTGCTGAAATGACACGAGCTTCAGCCTTTTGAAGAAGCAACACGAGCTTGCATTTAAAAACATTACTTAGCAGCTTGGAAAAGCAACACGAGGTTGCATTTTGGAAATCAACACGAACTGCTTTGTTTAAAAACTGCACGAGGTTGGGCTTTGCTTCGTGTTGGAGATTGCTCCTTTGGTTAAAAATGACACGAACTGCTTTGTTTCGTGCAGGAATTGTCAGAACGACACGGGCTGCTGCCCTCACCTCGTGCAGGAATTGGTGTTGAGGAGCTCGTGTTGAAAAGCAACTTCGTGTTGACACGAGCAGAATTGGTGAGCTCGTGTTGAAAAGGCTTGTGTTAAAATGTTGAAATCGACACGAGGTTGCTGGCTTTGTTTTGAAAACAACACGAGCATGTTTTTTTTTAGAACATGACACGGGCTCAGCTTGGAAAGTAACACGAGGTTGGGCATTTGCTTCGTGTTGAAAAGGTGACACGAGCTAGCTTTCCTTTATAAAAACAACACGAGCAGCTATCAACACGAACCTGGCTTTGTTTCAAAACGACACGAGCTGCCCAAAATGACACGAGCTGGCTCAAAACGACATGAGCTGGGCTTGAAAAAGCAGCACGAGGTTGGGCATTAAAAACCAACACGAGGATGGTTTGAAAAGATGACACGGACTTGGTTTGAAAATACGACACGAGCAGCAAAGCAACACGAGCATGGCTTGGACCAACACGAGCTACCCCTTTTAAAACCAACACGAGCATGCTTCCTTTGAAAAACAACACGAACTGGGATTTCTTTTGGTAAAAATCAACACGAGCTGCATGAAAAGCGACACGAGCCTCTTGTAAAACAACACGAGCTAGCTTATAAAAAGCAACACGAGCTTGGCCTTGCTTCGTGCAGGAGATTGCTCCTTTGGTTAAAAATGACACGAACTGCTTTGTTTCGTGCAGGAGAGCTCGTGTTGACACGAGCTTGGCATTGAAAATCAACACGAGCTTGCCATTCCCTTAAAAAAATAACACGAGCTTGCCATTCCCTTGAAAAATAACACGAGCTGCAGCCTCTTTGACCCTTTTTGTTATTTTCTTTTCTTTTTCTTTCTTCTTTTATTCTTTTTTCTTTTCTTTTCATTTTAGAAATATGGAGAAAATACCAAGAAAATCTAGAAAAAATCAGGAAAAATAGGAAATAGGTGAGAAATTCCAAAAAGGTGAGAAACCACTCAAACAAGCCTAATTTGAAGGTCAAATTGGGGTATTATAATGCGATATGAAATATACTCAAAATGACGTCAAATTTAGCGTGTCTACAGCTGCCCCAGTTCAGTGGGTCTAGTCTGATACCTAGCACACATGCCTACACTAAACTGAATATCAGGTCTTGAGGCAGTTAAGTAGAGAAGAGATCCGATCATACCTCGATAAAGTTTTCCATCAACTTGTTTACCTGATTCATCTGGGTCTAGTGAGGTGCTGGTACCCATTGGTGTGGATATGTGCTTCAAATTGCTCATACCAAACTTCTTCAATATGTCCAGCGTGTACTTTGTTTGGTTGATGAAGCATCCATCTTCAAGTTGTTGTACCTGTAAGCCCAGAAAATATTTCAGTTCACCAACCAAACTCATTTCAAATTCGGAAGACATCATTTGGGAGAATTCTTTACAGAGTCTAGCATTAGTTGATCCAAAAACTATGTCATCTACATATACCTGGACCACAATGAGATCTTCATTCAAACTCTTAGTAAACAGAGTTTGGTCCCAACATCTTTTGGATAGCACCTGATACGCAGTCAAATTTGGGCTGTTAAGTACACTAGAAGAAGAAGTTGCTGAATTCCAGTTTCTGATTGGTGCACGAATGACTGCCCCTGCTGAGATGACTCGCGTCCTCTTTTTTCCTTGTTTTTTCCCCTTTGTTTTGCTATGTTTTAGCTCCTTACCCTCAAACTACTTCTTTGTAACCCAGTTAGATTTACCATCAAAGGCACCACAGAAGCTATACATGCTTACATGGAGATGTTAAACTTGTACAATGGTTTGTGCCAGTTGCCAAAGATGTCAGGACAAATTGACATGGCAACAAAAGGAGGTTTATTTCACTCTTGCGTAGCTGCATATGGCTAACTGAAGGTCCTTACTTGTTTGACAGGTGTTTGGATATCGGATGTCCCTCTGGGCAGAACACTTGGGCGCCGTAGAAGATATATTCAATGAACCACAGGATCTTGAATGCGTTGGGCGTGTAAATCAACTAGCAGAAACCAATTGGCAAGTTTTTGCGGCCGAGGAAACCAAACAAATGACAGGGCACTTGATGAGGTACCCAATGCAAGTGGAGAAAAATGGGGAGGTGGGCACATTGCCAGGGCATGAATGTTTTCCTGACATGGCGGGTGCAAAGATTGCAGGGGCACACAGCAACACCATCCCTGACATTCTAACAACGTAGCTCCTCTTGTCGCTCCCCACACCCCCCCACCCATCATCAATGAAAAATAAGAAATGGAGGCAAGTCCAAGCTCGTGGAAAGGAGATGAAGAATGTCTGTGGTCCGGAGAAAGATCTTCAATGTTTTTGGGCCTCAAATGGGAAGAACAGCTCTGTCTGGAGATAACTAGAATCAGAATGATCATGAGAACTTAACCTGGTGCCCACGCGAAGGATATGCATGCATATGGTTCCTTTTATCGTTGTTCAAATCAGTAAAAAAAAAAAAATTTGCACCAAGATATGAACTGTACTAAAGAAATGAATCCATGTTGTACTTGTAAAAGACTTAACAAACTGGAAATCTGTGGTGGCTCGGCGAGCACAAGGATCGAGAAATAAGAAACTGGCTGCTGAGAGCAATGGACAACACGATTATTTCCAACGCTGAGTTGACGTTTGCAAGTGAGAGCGTGAACAGAACTGTCGCCTGTGGCGATTTACCTACCAAATCTTCATAAACAGAAATGTTGATCGCAATATCCCTTTCTTTTGCTCAATATTGCAAGCACGGGCAGTCTTCAGCTCCAATTGCAAGAATAGTTAATGTTCTTTAATTTTGCCAAATTTATGGAAGCTAGAAGTGGGATACTAGTGCCACGGGTAAAGGCTCGAACTGCTGCATAACACGACCGTGCATAGCACATTACTTCACACCCATGCTACCGGTTTAGTTGATACTTAAAATTAAAATTATATATAATTGAATGATAATCAGATTGTTCCTAATAAAAGTTGGCTTAGGCTTCTTCTAACCTTTTTTACTAATCAGTAAAAAGAATTACTCCGGCTGCGGGCGAGCCTGGCATGGCGGCCGGGCCTTCGTCGCCCCCGGTCCTTTTCCCAAGCGAGGTTGGGGATCTGTTGCTCTTAGAAGCAGACAGAGTTGGTGGGAAAAGATTAGTTAATTAAGGCGCACCAGGTCGATGGAGCAAGCAAACATATCTTAAAGCGTCAGTTTAATTGTTCATTCACTTGCTCAGGGCATCCCTCAGAAACAGATTGATAGAAATTGCCATCTCGACGGTAACTCTCCCACCTCTGCACTCCCCTTACCCGATATCACGTAAGATTTCTTCCCACTCGAGGATAATCACAGAAATAATAATCTGAACATGCAGCAACTCAATGAATTGTTTGTTAAGTCCCCCGGCAAGTTAGATACCGTTGGCACCTGTCATGCATGTATCATGGTCTCCTAAGAGGTGGGAATCCTGTTTGGATGCAGGTCACAGACTCGTAAATTCGTGTTTTTTTTGTCTTGTTCTAATCTTAGTTTGGAAGGTTAAACATGTATAGATTTATTAAGAACTCATTTGAGTTTACCATAAAATTCAAAATCTCTTCATAAATCTGTTTTCCATAAATTTATCGTGAGTGGGTTTCTGTTGGAGACTCTCCTTGTAAACTCAGTGTATGATGAACTCACCCCATATACCAAGAAACCCTAAGGATGGCCAACCTGAGGGGAGGGCCGCGCCCTCCCCCTTTCGTCTCCTTCCCCATTGCGGCGGCGTGGAGCTCCTTTCCTTGTTGGTGCTCATGGTGCCTTGCCGGCCCCTCCACATGATGTTGCCTCTTCCTCCATCGATGGTGCCGCTCCTCGGGCCCCCACGCTTGATGCTTCTTCTTCCGAGCAGGTCCATGGCGTTGGACCTCTTCCCCGCCTCGGTGTTGCTGCCGTGGATGCCACTCGGGGCCCCTCTTTGGCAGATCCGTCAACGCTTGCTGCTGCTTCATCCAAGCAGGCCCAGGGCGATGGTCCCCTTGGTAGGTTGGCTGCATCCTCCGTGGCTGTTGCAGCTTCGGCGGATCTCCCCCTTGCTGTCCCTTCTCATGGAGTTCCAGTTGGTGTGGGTACATCGTCGGGCCCCCCTATGGCAGATGCTCCCATCGTGCATCTTCCCTCTGCTTGGGACCATGGCCCTCCTTCTGCCCCCCCTTCTCCTGTTGCTATTCATCCTCCAGCACGTACTGATGCGAGGGACCCTGCGGTTTTCTTGGCTGAGATTGGTGCATCGTGCAAGTCACTGGAGCATGCCATTGTGGCATCCACTCCCCATGGCCAAATTCAATAAACTCCAAACTACATATTCATCAATCAAGAAATTAAATCTACAAATGGAACTCTCACTTGACTCACTAATTAAATCCAAGCATTTAATTTCTAAATAAAACTCGTACAGACCCAAGAAAGTATAATCATAATTAAGTTGAAATATGATTCATAGAAGAGCATGCTCACAGGCTTTGGGGGCGCCGGGCCCGGAGCAGAGGTCGGAGGGAGCAGCCGGATCGAGAGGACCGGGACGTGGGTGGGGGCTGAAGTTGCGTGCGTTGAGAGGCCGGAGATGACGGGCACGGCAGCGCCGGGGGGCGACGAGACATCGGAAACATCGGTCCAGCTGCACCATCCTCTCCTGTTCATAAAAGACAGCCAATGCGGTCATACGTACCCATCCCCCAATTATTATGTGCCGCCCTGTTGCAAGTTTTTTCTCCTCAAAAATAAAAAAAAGAACAATCACATCGAGTTCCATTGCACCCGTATATTTTACAATCCTGATGATCTTTAGAAAAAAAATAAAAGGTTGGTTCACCTTTAGGTTCAAATTTGTCAAGGTCTCTTTTACCATTTACATGAATAAAGTATTTACATCCAAAAACCTTGAAATGAGCAATGGAAGGTTTCTTACCTTTTAAGATTTCATATGGGGTTTTCTGAGTAGAAGGTCTTAAATAGCCTGCCAGGCCTAGAAAACTCCTTATTTTAGGTATATTAGTAGGCCTATCCCAATTCTTTACTGTCTTAACTTTTGAAGGGTCAAAAAAATGCCTTCCTTAGTAGTAATGTGTCCCAGAAAAGGCACCTCTTGCAGCCAGAAATCACACTTACTAAACTTGGCGTAAAGTTGATGATCTCTTAACAATTGTAACGCCATCCTCAAGTGTTCAGCATGCTCTTCCTTATACTTAGAGTATATTAAGATGTCATCAATAAACATCATGACCCATTGATCAAGATAGGGCCGAAACACGTTGTTCATCAACTGCATGAAAGCTACAGGTGCGTTTGTTAGTCCAAAAGGCATTACTATAAATTCAAAATGCCCATACCTACTACGGAAAGTTATTTTAAAGATATCCTCATCCTTGATTCGCAGCTACTGGTATCCTGATTGAAGGTTGATCTTCGAAAAATATTGGGCTCCTGCTATCTGGTCAAACAGCTATTGTATAATTCTTACTCACTCTCTCTCTCTAGAATCCTAGAGAGAGAAGCTCTGATACTGGTTTCTCCTCCTCCCCGCCGTCCATGGCGGGGGCGGAGGTTGCGGAGGGGTGCCCCCAGTTGGCATCTGTTCAAGGTGGTGGTTGTGAGGCGGAGGTCGCGAACGGGAAGACTAAGCTGTCCTATGCCCAATCGCTTCTCCAAGCTCGTTCCTGCCCGCGTCGCCGAATCCCTGTGAAGCCTCCGGCGTTCACTGATGAAGGAGAACCGGCTGTCTTCTTTTCTCAAGATGAAATCCAGGTATCCTGTGAATCATTACAACTTGCAATAATCGCAAAATGCTCCTATGGCCGTCCACCGATCCCGGAGATCAAGAACCATCTGGTTCAGCATTTTCGTTTGGAGGCGGAGATGATCATCAGTCGGATGAATCCAAGACATTTGTTGCTTCGATTCGGGAATGAGGCCGATTACCTAAGAGTACTCTTGCAGAAGAATCTGTTTATTAAGGGCTTTATGTTCCGGTTTTTTAAATGGCAACAGGAATTTGATTTCGATGCAGATCCTCCCATCATTCCGGCATGGATTGGATTTCCGGACTTACCTGTGAATTTCTATCATGAAGACTTCCTCCGTTCTATTGCTGGGAACATTGGTCAGGTGTTGCGTATTCATGATACCACTGCGGCGATGTCTAATACTTCCGAAGCTTTGGTCTGTGTTGAGATCAATCTGGATAAGCCAAGGCGCGATAGGATATGGATTGGTTCGGGCAATGGGGGTTTCTGGCAATCCATAAACTATCAAAGAGTTCCCCAGCTTTGTTCCTTCTGTCATAAAATCGGGCATTCTGATACTGTATGTAAAAAAAAAAGAGGAAAACATTTGATTAAGGGAAAGGTGGATGAATATGATCAATCCAGGCAATTGCGTCAAGAATACAGGCCGAAAACGGTTTTAGAGGTTACTAACAACGTCGTTGTTCCAAATAGATTCTCCATATTGGATCAAATATCTGATAGTGAGATTCAGGATCATACTTGTTCTGCAGACCTCAAGATAGATACTACTGTTACTGGTGATGGAGACTTCTCCAAACATACCTCTGATCCTTTGAAAGCTGAAGGAAACAATTGTCCTGGGTCAAGTGGTTCATCTGTTTTGGTCACAACATTAAATTCTGGTTCTCTCCCCAGTATAGCGGAAACTGTAGAATGGGAGGAGCTTCCTTCAATCCAGCAGCCTTTTGTTGAGAATTCAAGTCCTCAAGTGCAATGTGATTTAATGGAACAGGACAGTTCACGAGATAAACAGGTTGAACATATTCCTAAGCATTCTGTTGACAAAAAATCTCAAATGGATTTTCAGACTGTTGGATGTCTGGGTGAGTCTCCTATGGGTTCAAATTTTCCAGGGGTCTTGTTTAGTGATGCTCGGCTCACTAGGGCTAAAGCCAAAGTTTGGTTCTGCTTTTCCTCGACCTCGTGGTAGCGGCCGGTGCTGAAGAGCTGCTGGTAGGCGAGGCCGGAGGCGAGGATGAGCAGCAGGCCGCCCACGACAAAAAAGAAGAAAAAGATCCGCGGGTTGCGGCTTCTGTGGGTTTCGACAAGGCCGTCCGGCCGTTCTGGAACTTGGTCCGCCATCGGGAAAGTCTCAGGCGGCGCCGCCGTGCGGGGCGGTGTCCCAGAGTTCGAGGAATCGCGCCTGCGCGGCGAAGAACCACGGGGCGATCAGGGCAAGGACGAGTTGAGAGACGAGCAGATCGGCGAAGCAGCGCGTCCAGGCCGCGGCGGGATCGGGCGCGTCGCCAATGAGAAAAAAGGACAGGGCGAGGAAGAGGCCGAGGTTGGCGAGCAACGCGGTGACCACGCCGACGAGCAGGCTTTGGGCTGGGCTGCGTCCGCGGAGGTGGAAGACGACGGCATGGCCGGCGAGGAGGAGGAGCGCCTGCGTGCCGAAGGGGATCGGCGCGGCGGCGTCGAGTAGCATGCCGGCGAGGAAGACCGACCAGGCACCGACGCGGAAATCGAGGCGCAGCGCGACGTAGGTGACGAACAGACCGCCGCACCACGCGTGGAGCTGGAGCAGGCCGAGGTAGTGGTTGAGCTGGCCGAGGATCGCCGCGAGCAGGAGCGAGGCGGCGAGGAGGATGAGGACGCGGCGTTTCATGTCAGTCTCCGTCGGCGGGGCGCTCGGGCACGAGCACGGTGACCTCGGTCAGCGTGGAGAGGACGGGGTCGAGGCGCACCTCGCCGCTGGCGAACAGGCCGTCAACACCCGGTTCAAGTTTGACGAGTTTGCCGATGGCGAGGCCGGCGGGGTAGATGCCGCCGAGGCCCGAGGTCACGAGGGAGCGGGGGGCATCGGGAGTGACGATGACGTCGAGAGGCACATAATCCGCCTCGCCGCGGGCGGGATCGAGGGGAGGATTGGCGACGCCTTCGTAGGCGATGGGACGCGCGTCGCCTTCAAGGCTGGCGGCGACGCGCATGCCTGGGCTGCTGACGAGCTCGACGACGGAGGTGTAGGCATGGACCTCGACAACCCGGCCTGCCCCAAAACCTTGCATACATACAACTTAACCTTTAAATAGTTAAAACTAGACTTGGTCAGGGATCGGCCGGATCGGCCGACCCCACCGATCTGGATCGGTTTGGGACCGACTGATCCGATCCCCATTCTCGAGTCCGCCTTCCTTGATTTCAACTGAACTCAATCATGGTCTGACTGAATGGGATGGTGACAGACTTTCTCTAGAAGACAATGATTTGTATCACGACTAGTTGGCAAGCTTTTGTATGTTTCTTTGACCTGGCCTGATTCATCATATGTTGTAGGTGTGTTGAGTCAATATATGCATGCTCCCCAAACATCTTATATGAAAGCTATGGAATACATTCTGAGATACTTGAAATCTTTTCCAGAAAAAGATATTCTTTTCAAGAAGATCAATTATCTGAAAGTTGAAGGGTATTCTGATGCAGACTAGGCTGCTTTTAAGAATGACAGGAGGTCAACAACTAGATACTACGCACTGCTTGGTGGAAATCTAGTCGCTTGGAGAAGTAAGAAACAAATTGTGTGTGCCAGGTCTAGTGCTGAAGCAGAATACAAGGGCGATGGCAAATGGTCTTACTGAGTTGCTATGGTTAAAACTTCTTCTGAGTGATCCAAGAGTTCAAGTAGAACTTCCAATGAAGTTCTACTATGATAATAAAGCAGCAATCAACATCACTAACAATCCAATACAGCATGACCAGACAAAGCACATTGAAATTGACCGGCATTTTATTAGAGAGAAGCTAGAATCTGGAGAGTTATGTCTGCCATATATGAAGAACCAAGCAACAATTTTTTTCACCAGAGCTTTGGCTGAGGCTCAGTTTACTTCTGCTTTGTGCAAACTGGGCATGTATTTATACTGATTCGGTGGCTTGTTCCGCTATTAATGATGATCTTGCCTTCGAGTCACCTGACTCAAGGATCATAACGTGAGTAGGTCTAGTTGCCTTGTCCTGAGTTGTCAGTAGTGGTTGTGCTGCCATTGGTGCTTCGAAGTACGTGTGACAACGCTCTCTTGCCTGTCTATACTTTCGCATCCGTGTTTTGAGTCTCCATGTCTTGTGAGCCTCCACTAGTCGTAGTCTTACAGCACGCTTCGGCGTGACAGCTCTTGTAGCGGGGCACTTTCCCGGTCTACTGTTCTTAGGCTAGTTCCATGGGCCCCCGGTCCAACCGTAGCGTCCTTCAGAGGGGGAATACTAACTATAGGCCTAGCTTAGGCAATGGGCCAGTGCGTGCACACGTGGTCAGAGACTTTAGACTTGCATCGTCAGACGTGACCCTGACTAGTCACTCGCGTTATGGTACTATTCTGGTTCTAGCAGTGTCTTTGTCTTGGCCGGGTCCTTACGGTAGGTGACGTGGACAAGACACTAGTAGGCACAGCATAAGACGTCAGTGGACGCAGCTGGCTATTCTTCTGGTGGTGAGGCACTCTAGTCACGTGGCACGTGACTCATCGCGGTTCTCTTCGCGTTTCTTGTGCCTCTTGACCTTTCTGCGCTGGCCTTCTCTTGGCTTTTCTAGGGGTCAGTGTTTGTCGCATGCACGATGTTCTAGTCATGCATGGGATAGTGTGCACGACGTGTTAGTCGTGTCATCTAGGTCTGAGTCTTTCTAGGTTTTTCCTAGGTTTTCTTGTTGTTCTTGTAGGTCTTCGCTTTAGGCCTGGCGTCTTGTCAGCGGATCGGTAACTCCTGACTTCGTCAGATCAGAGTCTGCCCTTCTGTCATTGCTTGGAGTAGTTTGGGAGCCGCGGTTAGTTCGGCAGTCGCGCCTGTTCGGTACGGCTCTTTCCCTTTCCTTTTTAGCTCCCCCAGCTCTTAGCTTGCTCCCTACTCCTGCATCCCTTTTCTTTACAGCTTTGTAGTTTAGTTTCCTTGCTTTACTACTATTGTTACTTGTTGTTACCTGTTGCTTACCTATTGTTTACCTACTGTTTTAGCATGTTACTGTGTTTTCCAATGGGGATCCGTGTGACCTCTGCTGAGCTAGTGACACGAGGCTCACCCCTACTTTTCAGGTGGGCTGTGGTTCGTGCTGCTTCCGCGGTTCCTGGTCTGCGAGTTCGTAGTGGCCAACTGGCACCTTCGTCTGGCTTCCCCCGACTTTCTAGTACGTCTTTTCTGTTCTGTTGACTATACTATTAGACTTGTTGTCTTCCTTTGGACTGGACACTGGTATATAATTGTTAAATGTAAAATGTTAATTAAAAAGTAATTTTATTTACGCTACTTTAGCAAACTGATCTAATGAAATTTAATTACTTACTGTCATATCTCTGCGGCTTCAATGTACTACACAACAATCCTTTTATCCCTTCAGGAGTTTTACCGCTCTTGGGAGGCCTCGCGGGTTTCAAGTGATATCAGGTGTATTCGATAGTTTTATCCGGCATATCTGGTATCTGGGATCCGGGTCATCACACTTTCTCTCTCCTTGTGATGGAACCACTAGTCGTAGCCTGATGACCTCTAGTGTCGGCCCACCTAGGAGAGGTGGCGGGGTAGACCCAGTTTACGATTTTTAAGCTAGTTCCCGTGGGCCCTCTTGCTTGGCAATAGCGTCCTACTGGGGGGAAAAATTAGCTAGAGGCCTGGCTCAAGGCATTGAGCCTGTGTGTGTACACATGGTCAGGGGCTTGGACTGACACTAGCGAGTGTGACCCTGACTAGTTCTTGTCTTCTAGTACTATTACATGTCTCACTTGCCGCATTCTAGGCTTGTGTAGATACTTGAGATGCCCTTAGTTTTGATCATCTCTTCAAATCTTGTCTGAACTGTTTTTGATATTTGTTCTTCTATCATTGTGTGTGTGTGTGTGTGTGTGTGTGTGTGTGTGTTTCTTCTTCTTTACATTTCTGTGTGATTCGGTGCTTGTGCACCTTTGTGGGAGTTCCGAACTCCTCTTGAGTGTGTGTGTGGTTTGATCTTGTAATCTTTTTCATGATAGTGTGGGAATCCTCACAGATTGTGAGGGGTGGATGTAGGTTACCGTTGTTGCATTCGAATCACCTAAAAATCGTGTCTCTTGTGTGGTTTGATTCTTTTCTGCTATCTCTATTATGTGCAAGCACCTACGTAAATTAATTATGTCTAATCTCCTGA